>JBAMCP010000816.1:0-35326 GCA_037075105.1 Lissocephala sabroskyi
CGCGGGTGTTTATTTGTGCAAAAATCCAAGGAAAAAACAACGCAAACAACAAAAAGATAAGATAAATAAATAAGTAAAGGCCAAGAGTCTGCAAAAAGTGCCCAAGATAAATGCAAAGTGTGCGCCCAAATTAAATAACCAACAAATTATTTGCCGTTTTATGTTTCTTATTCGCGTGTCTTCGCCTCGTGTGTGTGCGTGTGCCTGTATGCGTGCGTGTCTGCGCGTCGTTCGCTTGCCGTGCTTCTCCCTGTTGTTGTTGTTGCTTTAATCGCACTGCACCTGTCCACTTTGCAAATATAAAAACTTCCCCCCGCCCGCCCCTCCAAAGCAAACGACGGTCCGACCGACCGGCAACCCCAGACAACCCAAGAAAGAATTCCGAGACGCGCCGCCAAGAGAAAGATAAAGAAGAAGAAGAGTTGTCATTGCCAGTGTCATTGCCGTGGCGGCGGCGGCTGCACTGAGAGAAAAAAACAAAAAATTCCCCAAAATCATCACCAGGAGCGGCTGCTGGTGTGCGTGCCAGTGTGTAAATGTGTGTGTGTTAATTTACCTGGTGAAAGGAACCAGAACAACAACAACAACCTCAACCGAATTGCGTCCATCGCCGCCGTCAGCAACCACAACCGCAAAATTCCTGTTTTCGAAGACTTCGCAAGGGAATCCGAAGAGACTTGGACTTTCTTCTGCCGCCAGCAGCAACAAACGGTAAGTGAATCGGGCATGTGCCGTTATTCGCATTGACACAGTTTCTCGGGGGGCAACAGGAGTCGCAGGACTCTTCACCCACTTTTTTCGGGGTGACATTCCGCTGGATGCCCATCATAGAAATCTCTTCCAGCCTCTTTTGGGGGTGGTTTTTCCACCGCAGCTGAGCGAGGGCGGCGGGTGGCTCTCTTGCCGTGAAGGCCATCCGAGCCATTAACCAGATACACGCACAGCCAGTCAGCACCCCCAAGAGCCCTCCGCCGTCAATCAATACTTCCATAAGGACCACAATCGTTTGAAGATTTCAAGTGGATGAGAAGCGAAAGACTTGAGAAGGTCAAACAGGACAAACTACGGAATTAATGGGCTTCCAAATCCTCTAAAAAGATCGGCCAGTTTGGAGTTTTTGAAATTGCTTTCCTTAGTTTAGTATTCCCATTTCGCTTGCCATTCTGGTGACCAGCAGAGCTCGACGGTTTCAGTGAACTCCAAAATTTGGCAACATTTCCCAAGAGCATTCGAACAGAAAACCTCCAAACGAACTTGACCCCAAAGCCCATGACCATTGGCCCCGTTGGAGCTCATTCTCCTCGGCCCGTCTTCTTTCACCGAGCCGAGATAAATGCAACTCATGTTGCACAATTTGAAGACCTGAGACCCGCAATCATCGCGCCTCAAAATAAATCAGAGCAGGTCTAGGGAACCTCGGGGAGGATGGCAGGGTCGGTGGGGCTGGCGGAGCTCATTAATCACAATGACTAATTTGCCGGGGGTTTCAGTTTTAAGCCCATTAAAGTTACACAAGCCGACAAAGGAGAAGAGGCGGCCAGAAGATTGAGAAAGAAGCAAAGATCGGTAAAAAAAACATGAGAAGATTTGATAAGAAAAAAACCAGCCAACTGATGCTGGAGGAGGCGAGAGGAAACCGAAGGGGCTAAATTAACGAGTTGTTGAAAGAGCGAGAGGCGAGATAGCGAGAGATCAAAAGATCCTGAACAAACGATCAGATGATAGGCAGGAAAAAGGAAATTATAGGAAGATTTTGGCAGCGAATCTCTTAACTTCAGCGAGAGCAGCCAACCAACGAGAGACAGAAAAGCCCGCGAGTGAGCCGTCCGCTTCGAATGACAGGTGGATTTTGATTTCGTTTTCTTTTCTTTGCGTTCGTCGGCGACTCGACGCGTCGGTCTTATTCGGAATTTTCTTTTGTGTATCTTCAAGATTCGTTTGTTTGTTTTTCACGTTCTACCTGCCGGCCGCTCACGTTCCCAACCGACTCCGTCTCTCTTCAGACTCCACCGCTGACGTAGCCGCGGTGACCGTCGGCTCTCCGGTTACCTGGCAGGTGCGCAGGGCCTCTGTTCGTTGTCTCGATTTGTCTAGCCATATTTGTGATTTGCCTGGACCTCCCCTGTCGCCCCTCGTCTGCTGTATTGAAGGCTGCGCATTTGCCATGCTAAACAGGCCGGGGGACGATCCTCGCCCGGCTCTGGCCTGCGTGGGGGGCGAGGGGGCTGCGTGCACGTTTCGATTACGCCGAGTTGCACGTATTTGATTGCCTCTGCATCTCTTAGATAAAAAGATACAAAGCGACAGAGCAGAAGGCAGCAGGAATTCGAATTCCAGTTGCGGTGACGACGACAAATGCCGCATTTTCATATAATTTGGCATGGCCGGGGCCGCCGCAGTCCCACTCACAGTGGCAATGGTAGAATTTCTCTTTATTGCCTGGTGGTTGGAGTGGCGGCTGCTGTTTTATCTCTTGGCCATTTAGTCGTATCGTTTTAGTCTGGCGTGGCCGAGAGGCTCAAGTCTTGGCCACTCGCTGACTCACAGCGCTTAACGGGTTGGATTTTTTATCTCAGACTGTCTGGGTGTCGCTTCATGGAGGCCAAGATCAGCCACCAGGTGGCTAATTGAGTTTCAAGTCAAAGAAGCAGAAGGTAATAAGGAATGAGCCTGAGGAAAGTAGGACGATCCCAGGGCCATCAGATCGAAGATTAAAGCGGAAATAGGGAAGGAAAAAGGGAAAAAAATCTCTAAAGTAGAAAGAATTTAGAAACCAGAGAAAGAATGATATAAAATCTCTGAGAAGTCAAATTCGGAAAACAAAACCAGCAAAGCTTTGGTAACATGAACCAAAAGTTGAGCGATAAAAAAGATTCCGCAGATTCCCAAGAAAACGAGGAATTTTCTGCTAAAAGGTCTGAGGACTTAAGGAATGCGAATCCGGTCCCCGGAGAGCATCTCAGGCGCTCTGAAACATGAGCAGCCAAATGTGAAATCAGAATTCCCACACATCATTTCAGCGGCGCCTTCTGCGACGCCTGCCGCCCCATTTTCGTCGGGAAACTCCCGCGAGTCCCACTCATAACTGTAAATGGCGAAATGATGCCAACGGAAGAGAGCCGGCCACAGGCCCCGCCCCCTCTTCCAAGCCGATAACTTGCCATATGCGTTGCATATCCATTAACTCCAAGCCCGCTGCCCCCCTAAAGTCCCAGTCGATCGTCTGTGGCAGCCATCAATGTTTGCTCGCCGGCGAAGGTGCAACATTCTTAGCCTGGCCCGACTCCTGGATTGGTGGCTTGGCTGTTTCATCTCCGCGCTGCTTCCTTTGTCTCTGACAGCCGCTCCACGCCTCGCGGGCGTGTCGGACGGACGCTGCATTTTTATTGATATCATGTAACTCGTTGGCGCTTCCTCCAGCTTACGATGGCAACTATTTGCGGAATGCCCTGGCTGCTGGCGGCTGACTGGTTGGCTGGCTGGCTGCTTCGACTGCCAAGTTAATGGCGAACTCAACTCGATAAGACAAGCCAGCCGGCAGTCACAGAGCTCGTAACTTCGGGCTCAGTTGTGTCGGTCTGAATTGCATACACAATACTCCCCAGGGAGGGGGGGCCGTGCAACACATGTTAAGCCGTCCAGGTAGCCCGGTGCCGGCGGGGCACACCCACTTTGAGGGGCTCTTGAGTTGCCCAGCAGCCGCAGCAGGCACTCGACTCTGCCAGCGCCAGCGGTTGTTGTTGTTGTCGGTGGCCCTGTTCACAGCTTTCTATTCAATTGTTTTTCTTTTTTTTCGCCATCGGGGAGTATTTGCCTTTGCCCCGCCCTCGGCCTCTCCGTCGGCTTTGAGGTCGTTTCTAATGAGTTGTAGTTTCTTCTTAGTTTAATTAGAATTTCCTTAGTATTGTTGCTGGTGTTGCTGCCATTGTTGCCGGTGTTTATGTTTGGCTTGCAATTTTCTTTTCCGGTTTATTTTTTTTATGCTTCGTCTTGGGTTTTTCGCAATTTTTCTTACCGTTTTGCTTTTTATGCGGGAGGTTTTAAATTTCGATCGGTAATTACAAGAAATTTAAGCACAATGGAGAATGTTTTGCTTCAGTTGGGCGGCTAAATGTATGTGGGAAATTTTTTCGGAAGAAGCAAAAAAACAGCTAATTTAAGCAATTTTAAGGAGGTCTTTTCTTCTCTAGGCTGATTTATGAGATTTTTTCCCTTAAAGAATAAATAATGGAAGAGGTCTATATAATTAGAGGAAAGAATTAAAGTTGCTCATATTTTGGAGCCCAACTTTTTGTATTCTTATTTTCTACTTAAGGTAGGAAGAGGAGGATTAGGAAAAGTGTGTTAAAGAAAGAGGACAAGTAAGGGATCTTTGATCTATAAAATTCTTCTTCCTTCCTCTGAAAAGTCTTTAGACAATTTTTTTATATAATTAATAGAAGAATAGAAGAATCCCTGCCAAGATTAAGTAAACCTTTCTCCACGGAACCTACAAGAGAAACTAATTCGCAATCGAATTTATATTGCTGGTTTTTTTTTGTTTTTGAGTCACTAATTTTATTAATAGCCTAAAAAATCTCATTTAATTTTTCACAATTATTTCTTACATTGGTTAAAATTTGTTTAAATTTTTTGCTACTTAAATTTCAACTTGAATTCTTCTTATAATTTCTCATTTTCTCACAGTTTTTTGAAGACAATATCTTTGAAATTATTAAATCATTTAAATTTATTTTAATTCAAGTAAAAGCTTCCTGAAATTATTTCATGTTATTGCAAATTATGCTTATTTTATTGTCTTTCCCTCCGTTGGCCGAAATATTTTTCGCTCTTGAGCTTGTGCCAATTCAAGTCTCCGCCCTGCAGTCCTTATGCCCCATGTTGGTGGCATTGTTAGTCAATTTGATGGAAATTGTTGCTCGCTGTGTCATAACCAATGAAGGCGGCAGAAGCAACACAAAACGCCAGCAAACTGGCAAATTGGACGACTGCGGCAATTGCAGCCTGTCAGTTGCCAAGTTTTCCGACAGTCGTTGTTGCTGCTTTGTAATGAGCCGGCCGCCGACTTAAACGGAAGTAATCCCAGAGACTTTAAGCCACCCAAGACTCAGTGACCGGGCGGCCGACCGGGCGGCCCATTCATTTTGACAAATTCGAGCGTCTGGTCATAAAAATTGTTCCTTTTTTTATTGCCTGCCGTCTGTGTCCTGTCTGCGCATAATTTTTCACAATTCGTTGAAACTTTCCAGGGAGCCGGGCGAACTTTTTCCCCGCCTCTCCTCGGGACACTTTAAAGACTCGTCGGGAATACGCAGCTCGTCATTTCAATTTATGTCATTGCGATTGCCCGGCTGCTTGTCTTTATCTTATCGACTGGCGCCTTGACTGGCCGACAGTCTGACGGACCGAGTCAGCCGGCTAATTGCCAATCCGGCCAAATACATCGTTACATTCGTTACGCACTTGCCCAGCCAGTTGGCCGACCCGCCCCACGCTCGTTTGATTGGTGGTGACCCTCGGTTTATGGCATTTATTGGTATTTTTCTATAATTTTTTTCTCGTATTTTTCTCGTATTTTTGTATTTTTTAAGTCTGGCAAAACAATTATTCACAGCTACTTGGCATGGGCATAGAATTGCCGACTTTTGTCGCACACTTTTTGAAAAGTTTGGTTGATCTTGCCTCTCATTGAAGACGGCTGAAAAATTACCTTAGGAAATCTTGAAAAAGAGCAAACTGCTGAGGGGAATTCTGTGCCTCCCCCGCAAGTGGTTTTCGCTTAATTAGTTTATTTTTTTGTGGGCTTTTGTTTGGCTTTTTGCGCGTGCGTCATTGATTTTTTGTCTATGTTTGTTTTGTGCTTTTCTTCTTTTTATGCGGGCTTCAATTGTTGGACAAATCAATTCTGTCTGACCATCGACACGCCCACAAATCAACTTATTTCCTAGTAACCCAAAACCGCCGGATTGCCTTGATCTTGTGAACTGTTCAAGCCCCTCAAAATGCTTTCTGTTCGGATCTTCCACGTGCCACGAGCAAAATTCTTGACCTTAATTTGCATTTCTCTCATTTTTGACTCGTAGTTATTTGGGTTTCTTTCCATTTTCTTTATCGCCTTTCGGCTGCGATTTCAATGCAGTCCAAGGCCGCTTTTCTTTATCTGACAAACTCAAGCGTTTTACTTTCGAATCTGCTGATGTTTCTTTTGCGATTTTCTGGCACTCAATGCCGATTCTCTGCTTATCGGGCGATGGTTTCTTTATTTTTAACCCGAAAAATGAGTAATTCCGTTTCTTGGCAGACTCGCCGCTTTTTTTATCAGAAGAGAAATTGAAAGTCGGTCAGTTGAAGTGGTCGAAATTGAATGTCAAAGTTGAAAGCAACGGCGACGCAGAGCAGTTAAGGAAATTGGGGTGGGGCTCCCCGAAAAACTATTAACCGTTAAAATTTCAATGCCGTCGATTCAAAGGCTTTCATCTATCAATTGTGCTTCTCATTTTGTTCTTGCCAAATGAATTGGAACCAACGACCCAATAGACTTTCCCGCTTCCTCCCCCGCTCTTCAGTCTTTCCTGTCGATCTCTCTGTCTCCCTGTCCCGTCATTGAAGGGGTTCCTGTCTTCCACTTCCTTCCACATTGTTCATTAATTTGACTGAAGCCTCCCTCCCTTTTTCTTTATTTCGTTTAATTCTCGTCGTTTTATTTGTACTCCTATTCTTCGTTTTTATTGTCAATTCGCCAATTTGTCCAATTCCCGCCCGAATAAAAAAGATGAAAGATCGACAGGCAAAAAGCGGAAATGAAAAATTATTTTTCAACTTTGACCGCTGCCGTTGAGTTGATTGAACTCCTCCTTCGTCTGGGCTCAGTAGAGTGGAAAAGGTTAAGGCTGCCGGTCTAAAAAAAGAATAATTTTTTCGAATCCAAAGTTCTATTCTTAAATTTCAATTTGCATGCAGGTAAATTTTGTTCAATTGAAAGTTTTCCCGGCAAACTTTTGGTCGGAAGCCGATAAGAAAATTGAAATCTTTGCCGACTGTTCACTGCAGTGGACCAACCGCCGCTCAGTTCCCTTAATGGAAACTTTCCACGCACGCTCCTCGTGAGGAGATGGGCACCGACAAATTTTGAATGTTTGCTCGGCGCACTGAGTCGTGTAAACAAACACGAACTTTGAACTTCAACGCCGCCCATAAAGTTTACTTAGCACGCCATCAGCAGCAGCAACAAACATCGGTGGCACCAACAACAACAATGTTGCTGTTGAAAGATTTAAATTCGTTAATTTTTAAACAAATTACCCGGCACTTGTCTGGCGCCCTTCGGTATTATTTTGAGAATTCCTTTAGCCCTTAAAGCCCCTTAAAAACCACAATGAAGCAATCGAGCAATCGAGTTTCCAGGTGTGGCACGCGAGCCTCCTCAAAGTCCCTTGGATTCCGTACCGGGGAACTTCTTGGTCTCCTAAAAAGCCCCCCGCCCCTTTGGCCAATTTGGGCTGTACTGGTTTTGGGCCTGGCAATTACTGGCAATTAACCTGAATGTTTCTCGCCAAACGTAGCAAATTGGAGTGAAGTGAATTTTCGTGTAATTCCAAAGGCAGTTCAACTTAATTTGCTTGGTGTTGTTGCTGCTGCCGCTAATCCAAAAGAAAGTCGCGGGGCCACCCCAGCCCCTCCCCCAACCCGCTTTAATATTATCAATTAGACGATAATCAACTGACATTTTTTTTTGTAAGGCGTCAACTGCATTTTGAGGGGCGTTTTGGTTGACGACCCAGCAATGCCAGCGGCAGCAGCAACAATAACTCAAATTGTCATGCTTTTACTTTTTATTGTTAGACACACTCACACACACACTCACACACACACACGCATTTCACATTGGCCGTTGACGAAGCGCACGTTTTGTCGATTTTGCTTGGCTGATGTTGCTGATGTTGTTGTTGTTGCTGGAAATGTTTAAATTATGATTATTGGCCAGCGGGCCTGGCTGGCTGCGTTGCGGTTTTTTGTCATTGATTTGCTTTGGCTGATTTTGCGCTTGTGTTGTTGTCGCTGTGACTTTTCATAGCTGCTTGTGTTGTTGTTGTTGTTGCTCATAATTGCCGTTGTTGCTCACACACACACACATCATCTCATTTGTGAAGTGGACAGACGTGCCGTGCGTGCAGTTCAATTGATTTTACCCGATTGGGAAAGTCTACGAGGGTCGCCTGATCGTGTCTGTGTGTGTGTGTGTGTGTGTGTGGCCCAGGTGTGTAGTCTTTAGAGGCTTAAAGCGTCAACTTTGCCGGGTCATCTGGCCCGGCCGTGAGACTTTCCAATTATGCGGCTCAATGAGCGTTCGTTGGTCGGCCTCTTAAATTTTGTTGTAGTTTTCTGTGTTGTTTTCAATTTCATTGTTGCCGTTGTCGTTGGTTTCACTTCCACCGGCAAATCGAATGGAGGAAGCACAGGGAAAATTGAAAACAGTTTCAGGGATAATTTGTCAATTTAAAGGAGAAAAGTATATATCGGTTCTTCTATTGAATTGAACCAATGCCCCCTTAAGATTTTTATTACGTACTCGTATTATAAAAAGCAGTTTGAGAAAAATTTGCTATTTAAATAAACATTTTTTAGAGATCTTCAAAGACCTAAAAACTTCTCGGGTCATTAATTTTAGTTTCACAAGTTTTCCGTGTGAATTATTTTAAGCATTTTTGCTCATAAATTTAAAACATTATTTATTAATAATTAATCGTAGTTTTTTTTCAAATATGTATGCTTTATTTTCAATATTTTATTGGGTATATTTTCTAATATTTTTATTTGAACCTGAAAACAAACAAATTAAAATTTTAATACTGCTAGATTTCTCTAAATGGAAATAATACAAATTTTTCGAATGGGCGTTTCTGTGTTTCAGAATTGATAAATTCCTCCGGCATTTGCTGTTTAGCTGATGCTCGAAAAATTCTCTATTAATTTTCGTAATTCCCATAATTATTATCACCCCAATATTATGGAACCACTTACGCTATTTCCAAAATTATAGAGGCAGGGAATTCAACCATTTGCCCACTTTAAGCAACTTCGACCTCGACCCTTGGCCACACCCCTCGCTGGCCGCTTCTAGAATCGAATTCATAATCATAAAAGCTCCGCATTCCCGTTTTTTTCAACCACTCGGTCGATCAATCGGCGGACAATTCCACCACCTGGTCGGCCCCTCACATGGCCGATGTTCAATCAAACTAAAAGTTTTCGCGTTGCGTGTCCATTTGGCATAAATACCGAAAATTTCTGCCATTTTGAGGGAAGCGAAAAACCGAGCAAATAATTATTTATATGCCGAGCAGAGTTTTCTTCCCTTGACGGACAAAGTGGCATTTCCCGACCTTCCTCATCCACTCAAAGAATTAATGGCATTGAAGGACGCGAAAGCAAACGGAAATGAACACAATTTTGCAAGGTTTCCTCTTTTATGTCGCGACAAAACCGCATTTTTTATGATGTTATTGGAATTAACGGGCAGATAAAATGGAATCTCTCCAGCGGGAGAATTAATTGCTCCTAATGAAAATTGTAATTTGGAAAGCAAACAGAAAATATCAAGCATTCGAAAGGTTTTCTATTTTGTTGCCGACTAATTGAGAAAGCTTGTCAATTAACCCGTAAAGCCCCGCAGCTTTTCAGCTACGATAAAATGAAAAGTCGGGAAAGCCGGCAAGTGGAAATTACCGGCCGGCAAAGGCATTTGCCGGCACCCCAGTCGCGGACTCTGACAGAATCCATTTAATTGTCTCGACTCAAATGCTCCAATGAAAAATACTCACAGTTGTCGGCCAGGTTTCCCCAATGAGTCCGTTACAAAAAAAAAAGCAGCCGGAAAATTTGCACATCTGTTTGTCTGTTTGACTTCGGAATTCTATCCACCACCCGGAGCTGGAGCCAGGACTGGAGACAGTGAGTGGTGTTTTCACAGTTGGCAGTCAGGCAGTCGTCGGTTCCACATTAATAATGCAACAGGAGAGTGGCCATCAGATATTGAGGGGGAGGGCGGGGGAGTGCCACATTCGCCTTGCACTTGGCTGGCAAATTTGGCGGATTTGGCGTGCAAAATGCCTGATGTTTGCCCAGTTTTTTGTTTGGCTTCCTCCTGCTTCTCCACCTCCTATTTATGCTTATGAATGTTGATTTGGTAGCTGACTTTCTAGCCATAAAAAGCTGCAGCAGCGGCAGCAACAACAAGCAAATTAAATTGCCTTAGAAAGTCAGCCGAACAAGCTGCCAGTTTTTTGAGAGCTCCACTCGATTTGGCATTTTATTTTTTCGTCGTGGAGGTCACACTGCCCGGCCGAGTGGGCCGGCGGGCGGCCCAAGGTGAAATGTGCAGCTTCCTGGTTTGGAGATTTTAAAGGAAATCGAATTTGCATTAGCATTTCAAATTGAAAAGGGAGAAATTTTCGCCACATGTGATGGAAATTTATTTTCTCACATTTTCAATTTACCTCTTTTTTTATGGCCAATGAAATAGAAACCGTTTTTGATTTCGTAACCTACCGGGAGGAAAGGCTGTGAATGGCCCTCAAAGTGGGTTAATTTCCTAGGTGATCGTACAAATATCCGATGATTATGACAACATCGCCAAGGGGGAGACTTCATTTTGATGGCGTTTGTGAAATTCATACATCAAATTTACTGTCAAAATGTGGAGCGTGGGGACTCTTCACTTTTTGTTGATTGTTCGTATTGTTATCGATGAAACTTTTGACTGTAATCGATAACAAAAATATATTTACTTTCTTAATTAAGTTTTTCAAGTATTTTAAATATTTAATTTAATTTATTTCTTTTCTTTTTGCAGGTAAGCTAAATTGAAGGCGTTTACTTTTTGGTTCTTGGAAATCACCACCAAGTGAGTTGTCCCCTCTTTTTATTTAATTATCAACCACCCGGTTAGTCAGACAAGCCACACGGAAGACTTTCTCACCCACCCGGCCTCACGTGAGTGCGTGCCATTTTTAGTGACAACAAAAAAAAAATACTATTTTTATGACTGGTTGGCCACCCCCGCGTGGTGGCCGACACACCCAACTGCGGCGGCCGCCCCTCGTCCGACAGGTCCTCGAACCGGTCTAGACCCGCTCCACATATTTCAGGCCGACTGCGCCTGGGGGCATTTTGCATACCAGCGGCCCCAAATTAGCAGCGAATGTGGCACCCACAGAGGTGGCCGTGGCGCTCCTTCTTGAGCCGCCGACAGTTGCACTTATAGAAATTACCCCGAGGTGGATGGAAGGCCTGGGGGCCCATAACTTACCCACCGCCCGGGTCACGGGCTCGGTCAGAGAACATGCAACTCCATAAACCAAGTCGCGCCGGGCAGACAGTCTAAACTGCCCGTCCCTGGGAGGGGGGGCCACACCCATTTGGGTTGCTCGTGTTGCTCGTTGTTGTCCGGCAACTTCCGGTTGTTTTAGTTGTTGTTTTTCCAACGCCACGTGCTTCACGGTCCCCGTTTCCATGTCTGATTGCAGTCGGAAATCGCATTTGACGGTTTGGCTGGCCGGCTGAGTTTTATGCTCCGCTTTTGGCTCGGGCTTTGAATTTTTTACTGGCGCTGCGGTCGCCGCTGGCGGGGCACCAACTGGCCAACATTTTGACCAAAATTGTTGATCTACCTGAAATGCTGTCGCTGTCGCTGTTGCCATCGATGTTTGTTTATTAAATTGCTCGGGTTTTTTTACGACTAGCAATGCAAATATTTTGGCTTGACGGGCAATTCTTTTGTTTTTTATGACCGCTAGGGGTCTCCAGGGTCTGTAATGACAATAAAAATAACAAATTTTTATTTGCCAATCCATTTTGTTTAATGGCCGTCATTATGGGGCTCTTTTTCGGGCCCCTCAGAACCGCAAATTCCAGATAAAATAGGAAACAATTAGAAGAACAGCAAATAAAGAATAAAACGCTTAGAAGGTGACTCTGATGAGACTTTTCCATGGCTAACAGAATTTCCCAACTGCTCCAAATGTTTGACATGCGTGGTCTTTTTGGAATGGAAACGAAAGCCATGCCGAATATTTTGGCAAAAGCTGCTTTTCGTGCAGCTCAAATGTGGCAAATATTTTGGCAGTAGCTTTCCGCTGCGCAATTCCTGGGAAAGATGAATTGCTTGGCTTTTATCTAACGAATTTTTGGCATAAAATTAGTTCAAACCTTAAATTTGATTGGGGTATGGAAATTGCACCAAGGTCTTTCCTTTTTATCATTGCAATTATAAGTTCTCCAAACTGTCCATCTAGGGGTTGAGAGTATTATAGATTTGGTTCTTCAAAGGCCTTTAGACTCGGTGAACTTCAAAGAGTTCCTCCTATTTCTACCGACCTCCAAGACATCTAGGATCTTATTCACGTTGCTTTCTTGGTTCTTATATTTTAAACGATTCCTTAAGCTCAACTTGAATGTAGATGCTTTAAGTACAAAAAAATGTCTTCAGTTCTTTAATTGGTTATCTCAGCAGTTCATAAATTATTTCAAATCTTCGTTGAGGTTTTAAAGGTTTTTTACGTTAACTTTAAAGCCAAGTTCCACTTCCTTGAGTACTCTAGAATTCTGTTACTTGATTCATGCAATGTCTTTGAATTTTAACTTATAATTTCCACACCTTTTCTAGTTTAACAGCATTTGATGCCTGCCCCTTTGATTTCGAATTCCCTTACTCCCCAGCACGAATTTCCGAGGACGAATTCCTTGAATGATTTTTCTTTATTTTTACCTGTCACTCTTTTCCCGCAACTGCCACTGGCATTGCCGTACAACATCTCTATTAAAAGTTTTATACAAACCCCCGAATTTCTTTTTTTTTCCGCTGTTTGTTTTCTGGAAAAACTTTACCTCGGGGAATCAAGTTTGACGCCCACCGGCTACCAAATATTTACCAGTCATAAACAATAACAATGAACACGAAACGGTAGCCACAACTATATAAAAATATATGCCATTTGAGTATATCGTGGGCTTCGGGGAAAAAAACTGACATGTGCAGTCTCCAAATGCGACCGCCAAACGACCTGGAAAAAAATGTGCGCCACTCTGACGAAGCGGCGGCGGCGGGCGACTTGGCCCTGGCTTAGAGCGTGAGAAGCAGAACACGCAAGAAAAACTAAAAAAAGACAAAAATTAATAAGTTTAGCAAATGCGGAGCCTCGACTGCGTCGGGCAGACAACAAAGTCATAAGTCGGATGATTCACGGGGCAGGCGAGGATTCCTCGACAATCCCGGCTGAGTGGCAGGCAGACTGACAGTCGACAAAGACCCCAGACGCGTCCATTCAATTGAATTTCTTTTTGTGGTCAAAAGTTGAAAGTTTCTTGCGGTCGACAACGCCCACGAGGGCCCGATGAGTTGGCCAACAACAGAACTGAATGGTAATGGGCTGCCTGATGGGTGGCCGGCTGTCGCTTCGATTTGTTGTAAGCAAACAAACTTCCGGCCAAAAACTTTAACTCAGGTAAACACAAATTGGCCAGGCAGCCCCAGCAGACCAGCGGCGACTCCTTGGCCAGCTCCTCCAAGGCCCTTGAACTGCCGACTGCATGATTCACTGAGGCTGCTGCTCTTCAGCATGAGTGGAGTTGAATGACTGACTGAGTGAGTGTCACTGGTTTTAATTTTTTTTATTAATTTTAGCTGGCGGGTTTTTAACCGTCATTGCCGTTTTGCCGTTACCCGCAAAGCGGTCCGGCTTCCTGCCTCTTTTTCTCTGCCTTTTGAAGTCTCTTGAGGGGACTCTCCTCCCGGTTCTGAGTTGTCGTTTTGTTTGTTTTAAATTTAAATTGCGTGATTTATGTATTCGCTTTGAAGAAATAACGCGACCAGCATTGAATGGAGGGGATTGAGAAATCTGGGTTACCACAAAGACAAGTTGACTTGGCCAGTTGTTTCACGCTTTTTGAAGCCACTGACACTGCCCAATTTTTGATGTTTAGGGAAAGCGCAAGAATTTCACTTGAAACCCGGCAGGGAACAATTTTTGGCAAACATTTCAAGTTAATTTTCGGTGCCGTGACCCAAAATCCATGAAATTTTAAACGGCAATGACCTTCAATGCTTGGCAAGTCTAATGGAAACTCTACACGGTTCACCGGCCCACAAAACACACCGAATCCATTAAACTTGGCTCTGTTGTAATCTTGGCCAACAGGCAGAAACCACAGCCAACGCACACCAAACATCAAGTTCACTGGCCAATTGAACTCTGACAACTGAGAAACTTTTAATTGATCTCTTTTTTTTGTGTTTACCCATTTAAATGGATTTTGGCCCACACATGCCAAGCAAGCGGAAGGTGACGGAAAGAGAAGGAGGGATGGGTGAGGAGGGGGAAAGGGGACACTCATCCATCAAAAGTCAAGCAGGCTGGGCTGAGGCCACCGCAAGAAGCTCTGGTTTCGTTTTATGGGTGAAACCAGACAAGAAATCAAATTTAAAGTTTCAGTTCAATGGAATTTCTCAGTCCTCAGGTTTGATTGACTCTTGGCTTTCAAATTCAAGGATTGCAAAACCTTCAACTTGCGGGATTTAAGTGCAAGGGATTAAGTGATTATTTTTAAACAGAGCGAGAAGCTGAAAACGGGCGGCAGAGTTTTCGGTTTAAATCTTTCAATTTGTCAAATTAAATGAAGATTACATTTTGCACTCAGCCGTTTTCCGTAAGAATAAGTGACTCGATTCAGTGAGCATTTGCTGCCAGCGGATCCGATTGATTTCGATTTCTATATTAAGTTTCCCGGGCTCAGTCGTTAAGTCGGCAAAATTCAAGAAAAGCTTTTTCAATGTTTGAGAATTGACTTTCATTTAATTTAAACTGCTGTTTATTTTGGGTGTACAATTTCCTTTAGTTTTAGTTTGAATAATCAAAAGGAAATTTATTCCCTCAAAAACCCAAAATCCGCTTCAACAGCTTAGACACTTTTCCTGGCCAACGATTTTAGTTTCGACTCTTAATTTGGCTTACAAAATGTTGGTTAGCCACGTTAATGAGCCAACAACCGACAGAAACAGCTCGTCCGTCGGCTTCCCCCCGTCGCAATGGAAAGATGGCCCATTGGGAGGGCTGTCCATCTGCCTGGTCACCGATAAGCTGCCTGCTGTTAGTCGCCGAAGCGGAGAGCCACTGTAGAATTCGCACTGACAGTTCAGTTTCCGCTCTGCTGCTGGCCAAGATTTCCAAGAGTGGGTGGGCCGGTCAGCCGCGTTGCATTGGCAGACTGCCCGTCGGACTTGCAGCGTTTTCCTCTAATTTTATTACCAGACCCACTAAGCCCAAAGCGCCCGCCTGCCTGCCTGCATAACCGTCATTATGATTTACCCGTCGCCCTCCCCCTCGCGCCTCGAGCTGCTCTGTGGTGGGCTGTGTACTGTTTTTTGTTTTTGCGCTGTTTATGTAAGTGTGTCTAACCGGTTGATGAAGGTTATTTGATATGCACGGTGCCAAGCCGACCAACAACAACAGCAGCCGGTAGTAGTGGGCGAGGGAGGAGGCAAGAAAACATAAACAGCGTCAGTTGACAGCCGTTGGCAGTCGCTGCCATTGACGTGGGATAGACGATCTGGCCGGACAAGGGGGCGGTGGGGCGGGTCAGCCAAGCGAGGGTGGAGGGGCTGCTCTGCTTTGCATATTTGCAAACCAGAAGCACTCAAATGCTCTGCTTTTGTTCTACACTCTCTGGCGGCGCCTATTAATTGCATTTGGAGAATTTGAAACTTAGATATTTTTTGGAGAACAGCGCAGGAGGAAGAGATAAAACCAAAAACAGTGCTGCTAGATGAGAGCTAAGCTTAGTAAAATAGTTAAAAAGAGAATAGAAACAGAGACTGAAATGGGGAGAAGACTAAGCCCAAAAGCTATCTCAGGAAGAGGGTAATGGAATTTGTCCAAGATAAAAACGAAATTCAAGATGAGCAATCCAAGGAAGAAAGAAATAAAACAGTAATTATCGAGCAAATGATCCGGAAACCAATTCTAAAAAGACAAATCACTCCCAAAAGATAAAAGTGATAAGAATTAAAGATTAACTATAGAAATGACTCATAAACTTATAGAGAAAAAATCGTGAGAGAGGATTTAAAGAGAACAAAACAAATTCAAAAGGGAAAGGAAGAACTTAAAGCCCAAGCAAAAAATGAAAAAATATCATAAAAAGTCTGCGATAAAAAGCAAACGAAGAAAAGATATTTGACACGTGGAAGCTATAGAATCTTTTCATCAGAAATCATAAACAAAATGGATTAGAAATACAAACCTGGGCATTCAGGGGGCCTCGGCGATCGCCCACAGATTGATTTCTTCTTCCCCTGGTCTTTCCAATCTGGTGATATTTGTCGGTCTTCTATGGCCGAACGGTATTTTTTTGGTCTTCTCAGCTAACAACTGCTGGCTACCCGAGGCGGGCCTGCAATGTTCGCTTTGTGATTGGAATCGATCAATGATCAGTTGGTGACACAACTGATTTGATTACGCAGGTTTCCCCTTTCTTTTGTGGCTGCTTTTCGCTTTACCGTTGATTTCTTTGGGCCAATCGGCGAATCGATATCGACGACGCTGCTGGCTAGCTGATATTATGGGCCATTAATGAAACGCAATTGATGATTTAATGCGAAACAGAAAGAAAACACAACGGCGATTACCACTTGATTTCTCAATTGTGATAAGCGCCAAGTGACGTCACTTTTTCACAGTTTGTTGGCTTTATTCCCCCGTCCACCTCACACCCACTTTTATCATCGTTTCTTAAGAGCGAAGACGTTGGTTTTTCTTCTTTCTTTATTATACAACCACAATGGGGGGAGCGGGTTCTTCGCCACTTTTCTGCTACACTTTTCATGCTGGTTAAGTTTTTGTTCTTTGTTTCTTTTGTTTTACGCCAAAATTACGCCAGTTGTTCTCGCTTTATACCCTGTACCCTTCAACAAAGCCACAAGGGTATATAAGTTTTTCTTCTTAAGGCTGAAAGGAGGAGCAAAAAACAAAATAACTGATACCCTTTATGAGACCTTAGGAAAGTAGTGCGATGAATCGTCGGTGTTTTTGGCGGTTTTATTTCGATTCTTTTGTTTGACTTTACCCCCTTCTTGGTCTTAACTCCGTGCATTGAACTCGCCGTGTGTTCTTATAATTTAAATAAAGGACGAAAATAAACCAGCGACTACGAAACTGCCAACGTTTCTTAACTTGCCCGGTGTTGGCTTTAATGAGCCTCCGTCTCTGTCACCGGAGTGAATTTCCCTGCCGTCACTGATGATCACTTGTGAATTTAACGCTCATTTAGGTTTTTCCGTTGCACTTTCGAAACTCCCGGGCATGGAAAATGTTTTGGCGTCGCTTGAGAGCTTCCGTGTTTGGCCAAGAGTTTTTCAGTGCATTTTCCACAGCCTCATTGTCTTTTGGCGGCATCTCGTCCACCTTCTTCTCTTCTGTTTGCATATTTAATGTCCACTCATGTGTGCGGCGCATTTAAATTTTCACTTTTTCTCAGCTGAAAATGCAGTTGGCTGTTTTTCGCCAACACCTTGCGGTCGCTGCTGGGTGGGTGTGCAGGCGGCCGCATTTTTCGGCTACACTGAGACAAACAAATGGACCGAAACTACAAATATTTTGTAAAAATTATTCCATCCTTCCTGTTTACCGGCTCTCCCCATCCTTTGGCTAATTTTTGTGCTCTGGACTTTTTCTCAGTGTATTTATGGTTTTCTTTTACTGGAAATATTTGCATATGGTATGCATATCATTTACCCCCCGCCTGGACCAACTCTCTGCCGTGCTGGGGTTGCATGTGGCCGCCGGCTTGGTGATGCTGAGCTGGGAGAAAAAATTGCAATCAACTTGCAACATTCGGTTGCAATTCATTTTGGATTTGCATTCAATTTATATCAGATCCCCCCACCCATCCGACGCTGTCTCCTCACAATTTCTGCCGGGAGCGTTACGCTAATTTAACTGTTACTTTTTATTAACACTCGAGGCGCCAAAACGTGCAGCGTGCAACTGAAGCGGCCGCCGTTTTTCGTGGCCTAGCGAGGCGCCTCGCGCTGCGCGGGCGTTTTGTTTTGTATGTTTTTTTTTTTCTGGCCCACCGCCGCCCCTGCCCACCCCACTTGACTGGTGTCTCGCTCTTTTCTTTTAATTATTGCCCGTCTCTTTTTCTTCGGCCGTCTGACGATTTTTATCGCTTGTGAAAAGCGATTAGCCGAGCGGCTCAAGCGGCAAGTGGGCGGACAGCTGGACAGCCAGGCAGTCGCTGGAGCGTCCTGGGTAATACAAAATTTTATTATTACGTCGTGTTACAACCAATCCACCCTTCCCCCTGGCACCTTCTTTTTGTCTCACTTCATTTAATCAAATTTCAGGCTTCATCGATTTCGCTAATGGCGAATTTTGAATGCCTTCCCAACGGCTGTTGACACAGAAATTCAATGAACTCATTTTGCCAGAAGAAGGCTGCCCCCAGCCAGGATGGGAGTGGGCGGCATTCCTTGCCTCCTCCCGCGCCCATTTGCCAAATGATCCATGACTTTTTAAAGATTTGAAGCCAGGGCGAAATTGCCATTTGGCAGAAATTAAACGGCGGGGTTAGGCCGTCTGGGTCTGTTGGCTTTTTGCCCTTGAAGAGTTCCTGATGTTGGCAGAATTTTCGCCGAGTCGGCAAACAGAAACCCAGTGATTTTAATAATCTACACGCGTACTAAATTCCCGGAGGGTCGCCGAATTTTTTAGACGACTTATGGGGTTAGAATTCTGGGACCCCCATAAACTTAATGGAGGGTTGAGAGTGAAATTTGTGGCTGTCAACAAGTAAAAGTTATGAAAATCTTACATAAAAAATTACGGGCAAAAAGTTAAGTAGGTTTCGCCCAAGAGACAAATCTTCACGGCGGCTTTCAAACAAAGTTTTAACTCACAGTTTCCAGCAATTGCCAAACTTATACCATCAGAATCTTCAACTGATCTTCTTAAAAATGAATGAACAAATTTGGCTCTTCCTTTGAAGAGAAGAATAATGCTTCGGTCTTTCGATTAATTGCCACTCTGACTTTCTGAAAATGTCATCATTTCTGGCCAGCAAGTAAGCCATTTAAAACTACAAAGACCACAAAAATATATAAATAATTTACTAAAAATAATGATTATTGCATTCAACAAACAAACAAACGATGAACATTCAACTGGCAAACTGATAGCAATCGTTGAATTCGCTTGTGGGGGTAGCTGGCCGATTGCCTGGGTAGCTAATTGTTTGTGCTTAGGTTCTGGTTCATAAATTTCCGTCTCAATTATCAGAGTACGCGATTTATCAACCTCTTATTTATCACTAGAAGAAGCCGACCAGCGACCTACAAATTGCGCCGCGCCCACTCACTCGGCTGGTTTTCAAACGGCTGCTTTAAAGTCCTGGCCAAGTTATGGCCCACAAGAGGCAATTACACGCACCTTAACCAGCAACCGCTGTCATATCAAGGAGGCCAATGAAGTTGTAAATCGATTAAATTCCCATTTAACAAGCTAAACTGCCCACGACTGCAATTGCACTCGCCACGCTTCGAGATTGCCTGCCCCGGCAACTTGGCGGTCTTTGCGTTGGTCCTCTCCACTTGGCGGTGGCAGGCGCTGACATAAATTTATTTGCCTACTCGTTAATGCAGATTTGCAGCGACGTCGTTTCTAGAATTCTTCTGGGAAGTTTTTTGGTGATTAGATTTTTGCTCGCCAAGATTTCAAAATCTTGAGTCTGGGGAAATCTCTCGAGTGTCATCGGGTCGGTCTGGCGCATCATTTCACACAAAGCAACCAAAACTTTGATTGGGTTTTTATCGCTGGGAATCTTTGACGACGCGACGCTCTTTTGTCTTTGGCCCTCCGTTGGGTGGCTGGGCCTCGGCGTCGTATCTTACGGATAGTAAAGCTTCTAGGTAGTTGCTGTTTTTATTGTCAGGCGGTGGCAGCACAGCAACAGCAACAACGTCAGTTGCTCTGAGAACAGAGAACAAGTTTTTTTTTCTTGTCTGTGGGGCTTTCGAGTCTTTGAGTCAATTGACCCAAATTCGGCTGGCTGGGCTTTTGTATGCCTGTTGTTGCTGTTGCTGTTGTAGACGACGTGTCGACGTTGCTGTTGGGTCGCCTAAATGAAAAGGCTTTTGAACTTTGCCAAAAAGGCGGCTGACAGATCGCGGGGGGCGAGAGAAGAGGAGGAAAAATGACTTCGGCACGTGTTAAGTGAGCGATTTTTCACAGTCGTTTGTTCTTTATATTTTCAAGATTCTTTGCCCGCTTATCCGTAATTTTTTATATCTTAATAGCATCCAGAAATGGCTAAGGAATTCACAGTAAATTTAAATTTTACAGATTTGTCAAAACAGATAAAACGACACGCGAATTAAGTATTTTAATTTGTCACGTTATTTATTTTAATTTCAGACTTAAAAGTCGAACAATTTCTACATATTAATTTGTTCTTTTGTTGCCACGAAAGTAATAGAACAAAACTCACCTCAAAGTGACGGGCTCCTCTCATCTGCCTTTTGTCTTTGAGCATTTTTTTCTCACCTTTTTTCCACGCTTCATTATGCGGACCCTTCGCGGTGCTGTGGTGGCTGCCACACTTTTTTGGATTCACTCGACGGGGTCGGCCGCCCCGTCGACTGACGTCGATTGACGGCGGTGGTGCTGGGCTGCCTGGGTGGCTCAGACGGTGGGTCGGTCGGTTTGTCGATCGGCCGCTTTGTATTTGCAATCACTTAGTCATTGCGTTGTTGTTGTTTTTGTTGCTCTTGTCTTCATTCTGCGACTTGATTATTTCCTTGTTTTTAATTAACAACGCCAACACTTTGGGGCCCAGCCAGCCAACCGACCCACTAACATCAATTGGCTTTGTAATTCAGTTAAACTTGAAACTTCCGCGAGGGGCCGGGGAAATAGACATTTTTTGTTTTGCCTAAGATGCCTATCGACTCGACAAACTGTCACGGGTTTTATCTGAAATGAAACCGAGCATTCGGGCAACTGTAATTGGGTGGCGACAGCTCAACTGCCAGGATTTTAATTAACTCTCATTTGGCTGACCGGCCGCGCATACCGGCGGCGGTCCCGAGAGCCAACCTCAAATTTGTTGATTGCTGAAAGTTCCACAAAGCATTGGCGAGGGCGCGGCTGTCAACCAGCCGCCTAATCAGTTGGCCTAATTGCATAAACGATGGCTGAAATTTTCCGGCAATGAATGTGCGAAATCTGACTAACCAATTTTCCGTCCTTCACGGCTTTAAGCGGTAAACTTTTCCCTTTACTGCAGACTGTCGGCGAAGTTCATTTCATTTCTTATTCATTGATTGAAACATCCTGGGAAATTTACCAGTTCTCTGCTTTGTTTATGGGTTTTCGCTTACTAATAAAATTTAAATTTCCTTTTTATTTACAGCTTTACTAGCCCGCTTAAATTGCCAAGCGCAACCATTGCTTCCGTCACAACAATAAAATTCAAAAATCAACTGCCAACATTAGAAAAAACATTGGGCGCTTGATCTGCCAACTTAAGCTACTGGTAATTAACAAATGGAATGAAATCTTCCTGGCTGTGGACGCTTCGATAGGAACAGAAAACATGGCCAAGAGCACCCAGGGAATTGCGAGAATTTAGGAGGAATTTTTTGTTCCAGTCCGAAAGTAGACAACGATTTTTTACAAAACATATCAAGTAGCTAAGACACAAACCGCATACGCCATGCGCTGGTAGCACAGACAGAAACCACCGCCATCAGAGAAGCGAAGACAAATTTCACATTGTGGATCCCAAGATTGATTGAATCATTTCGAACATGGATGCTCCCGATGTGGGCCGCATTATACGAGCGCCAGCGCGACGCAAGCGCAACGATGAACAGCTGACAGATCGGGTAAGTTCAATATGTGCATTTATATGGGGTGAGGGGGGAGAGAGGGAAACCGCGTGTGGGTCGTATTGAGTGCGGTTTCCATTTCGCTTTCCACGCCGCGGGCTTAGTTTTTTTGTGGTGCTCAGTCGATTTACCATTCCATTGAACTCGATCGACGGTGTCGCCATGGGAGACCAAACGATCCAGTTTCATTTTCTTCTTTTAATTTCATTTTGTGTGCCAACAAAAATGAAAGTTGCATCCACTACGCCCACCCGAAATAACTACGACCTCCGGCGGCTGCATTTGTCAGAGGACGGTTTCCAATTTTTGATTTATGCGTTTGGCTTTTTATTGTTATTTCGGTTTAATGGTTGCGGCGAGTTTTCCGACTCACCACAGCTCGTGTGGGTTGCTTTTCAAGAGAAACTATAATTGATTTTTTAACTGACCACACAAAATAATTCCCATTGTCGCTCTGCAGACTCCAAATTAGCTTAGATTTGGTTGGTCTCGGGTATTTGTGGTCAGAGTTTTCGGGCTGATTGAAAGCAGCGGTGAGGCAATGCAATCCACAAGCCATCAATCAAAGTTGAATAAGGTGCAATTGTATTTATCACTTTTAAGCTTTATTTTCCATGGGCCCGTATAGTCACAAAAATCTTTACGCAACCTGATCGAAAGTTGTATTCAAGAAATTAAATCTACGGGCAAATATTCCCTAACAAACCGTTAAATCATTAACACCTTCCACTATCGATACCCATCTAATTTTTGAAAGTGATTCCTCAGAAATGCCATCCACAGATGATTGGCTTCTCTCCGCTCATAAAATTAATCCTTTGCGGTAAACTAACTGCTTTTATTAAAATCCACAATCACAAACTTCAGTTGGTAGCTCATTTGTCACCCACAAATTAACACTTTCCACTGTCACCCCCGACCTGACCATCGAGTCCCACAGACAAACACACCATTAAAGACAATAGAAGCCGAAATGCGACTAACCCACAATTAAACCAACTCAAATTTCACGCAATTAAACAAAACGCCTCGCCGGCAACAAATTCGACGTGATTTTTGGTTGTTGCTTTTGTCGTTGTTGCTTTGTGTCAAGTTCAATGGACGGCGCAGACACCCAAACCAACCGAACCATCCAACCAACGAGGCAGTCAAAGAGCCCACCCACCCACTCAGCCATCCACAGACACAGACACTCGACGTCGGTTACTGCGTATTAAATAATAAACAAAAAAACTAAAACAATTAAAAACCCAACAACGCCACACCAATCGATGCGGCGGCCTCATCTCCACGCTGGTGAGTCCCATCGAGCGGGAGAGCAAGAAAGACTTTCGCTCAAAGCTCGCGTGCTCAGGGTGACCTTTTTTTCGGTTTGCTTCTCTTTTTCGCTCTCTCTGGTGAATTCACCACAAACGAGCAGCGTTAGCAAACAGCTGATGGCGATCGGGAAACCTTAGGGGCGACGTTACGACGACGCCAACGCCACCCATACCGGTCTGGGGGTTTTCAATGGATCGAAAGTGTGGCGCAGAGAGAGCCATCGCCCGAGAGCGGCTGTGGGTGATCTCAGTCAAAAGAGCAAAGGTTTTGATACTCTTTTTGGTAGATGATAGTTACGTGAAGACCTCAACTGGGAAGGAGTTCTTAGGTGGGTTCATATATCTTTGGGGAATGTTTGATTTATATTTCTTTGATATCATATATCTTTGGAGAGTAAGGAAAAAATAGGGAGATGGGCAGATATGAAGATAATTTAATCTTTCTATAAGCAAACCAGCAATACTTTTTCTAAACTTGTTTGAACATTTAATCGATTTCAAATATAAATAGTCCTGGGCATTGTAAACTCTCCTTCTGACCAAACTAATGCGAGTAAATTCTTCTTTCATTTCCTAATTTATGGAATAAAAAAATATTCTTTAAAGCAAACGAAGAATCTTAACGATAAACCCTTCGTTTCTTTAAACGGAATTCGTTGTATTTCTTCTATAAAAAGTATTTGACAATCCAATTGTTTTAAAGCTTTCTTCACACCTTCTCCTAATTTAAAGTACCCAAATCTCTTAATAGACAAAAAGAGTATCCCACTGATGAGGCAACCTTTTGGTCGTAGTCACTGCATTTTTATTTATTTGCCGTTGTCACTGTTGCCCCTGTCACTGATCCACCCCCTCCCCCCTCGGCAAGGTGCACCACCGTAGTGTTTTAATTTACCCATAAAACGCTTGGCACGGCCCCAAATCCACCACTCGAACAGCAACCGAGCCGAGCGGCCACCTCAACTCCGCTCGCTGTTTTCGCTGTTTTGGAGTCACCGTCGAGTTTGCGCTGCTCCGTGGCCCGTTAGTTGGCGCTCGGAGCTTTGCTTTTGGTGAGGGGGTTGGGGGGGTGGCGACGTCGTTTGCCGCTGCGCCGTCGACTTTGCTCGCGAGCTGCGAGCGTGCGAGGCGGCGAACGGCCGATTCAGTTTACATTTTGAATTCCCACTCGGCGCGCGTTTCGTGGACGACGCGCCTGCCGACGCCTCAGCTGCTGGTCTCGTGTTTGCGGTGTGTGTGCGTGTGTGTGTGTTTGTTTTGGTGTTCGTCGGGGGGCTGCAATTTTCGCCTGCAATTTTGCATTTTGCAATACGAAAAGCGAGCAGCGAAAATAAAAAGAAAAACCAATTAAGAAAAAAACAAAATTTAAATTTAAAGAGAAAAATATAATAACAAATTATTTGCCCAAAGGGGCGTTGTTGTTTTGCCAATGAGTTCATGTTAGTCGTGTTGTCGTTGTCGTTGTTGTTGTCCAAAATTGTGCGTTCAACTCGAGTGACCTTCGGTTGGTTGTTCATTTTCGGTGCGTGTAATTCGGTCGCCGGAGCTCAGTCAACTCGCCAGCGGCCACAACAGCAACGGACAGCCAACACCTAACCGACAGTCCGACCGACAAACTGTAATTAACTAAACCGAAATTAAAAGACTGCCAGCGTGGATTATGCAATCGAGAGCAGCGGCAATTTAACCACTCAACCCGACCGATCAAAACCCACCCACCGGCCAGCCCAGCAGCTCCTTCAATTAGGCAACCTCGGGATTCTGTTATTTTAATCAAATCAAACGACAGACTGATTAGGTCATAACGAGCATGACGACGGAACAAAGATCATTTGCATTTCAGAACGAGAATTAAAATTAAAATGTTTAGAAGAAAAACTGAATTAGAGAAATTAAAATTATTCTTTTATAATTTCGCTATCGCACTTTGACTTCTTGGTTTCTCTTTTATCTAAAGGGTATTATGTAGTTTTTAATTGCGTGGCTCCTTATCGGCCCTCCGCAGAAAAAATAACTGATATGCTCACCCAAAAGTTCCCCGAAGAAAAAAAAAACAAACAACATTTTTATTCAAGGGAATTTTTTTTAATTTCCCTCTGCCCAAAGACCCCAACGAGCAATGCAAATTGCAAATAAAAGTGTATATAAAAATAAATAGAAATAAATATAAAAAACAACTGCTGCTCGGCTCCTCGTTTGCTGGCTGATAAGAACGACACTGACGCTCCGTCCGGACGGGTGGCGAAGGTGGGACAGGAAAGAAACCGCGAAAGGTAGAAGGCGACGATTGAGTGGCGTGCGAACTTTGATAAGAAAACGAAGAGCAAAGAACAAAAAACAAAAACACCTAAATTATAATGAAAACGAGATGGGCAAGGGGTAAATTCGAAACTTTAGATACACTTTTTGGGGGAAACAAATCGGCATCTCCGAGACTCTTCAACTCGACGGATCTTAGATCATGAAAAGTCTCATATTCAAAATTTTTTAATCAGCTTCAGTACAACTTATAATACTCTTTTTTGGCGGCCAAATTAATTAGTCCTCATTGTCGGCTGTGAAATCAGAAACCCGGCAAACAAGGGAACGATAATTTGCGTAACCCAAAAACACAGCAGCCGTGGAAGCTGCCAAAGCTTCAGGAAGCAGCAGACGGGGAAGTAAACTGAATAAACAGAAGGAAAATAGAGAGACGGAGAGAACAGAATGGCATTTGGTTCATTTGCCTGCCCTTTTGTTTGTTGTTTGTTTTTCCCTTCCACCACCCACTCTCGGGTTTTTTTTTATTTATTTATTATTGTTGCTATGTAGAACGTAACCCTCAGCATTTGGCGGTGGGGCGAGCTCAGTGGGTCGGTCGGTTAGTCAGCCTCTGTCCGTCTGTGGGACAGTGTTGGTTTTATTTGGCACAGTCGAGCGGCAGCTGTTGAATGTCAACTGCCGCCCCCTCGTCGATCGGTGGCGGCCAACCAAAATATAGAAAAATAAAAGTCCCTTCCCTTCAGACCAACATGACAATTACTGAAACTGAAACCACTGAATAAAACGTTTAGCTTAAATTGTACAAAGTGTCGCCGGTACAAATGTAAAGTTCAAATTTAAAACAAAACAAAAATCGTATTCAATAAAAAAAGAATTCAAAGTGGAAAACTTTGGCCCACCCAGGAAAATGAGGCATTTAATTTTGACGCCAACCTCGCTGTCGATGTCGACGCCGACGTTGTCGTCCCTGCACCACCAGCGGATGTCACAGTCGATGTCGACGCTTTCATCGTCATCGCAATCGCATTCATCATCATCGCCGCAAAATACGCCGTTAACCCCAACGTCGCCGTTTTTCAATGGCAACTCTCCGAAATTCCCAGCGAATTATGAACGCAGTGAAAAAGTGAGTGTGACCCTCCCAAGCCCCTTGCATTTTCTATTAGCCGGTGCTTTGAATTTGGTGTGCGTGTGTGTTTGTGTGTAATTATGCTCAATTTTTTTGTTTGCTCGCTTTTGGTTTTGCAGCCTCCCAACATTCGAATGATAGATGGAAAAGGCGGGGGTCGCTCGTTGTGTTGGGGGAATTTTAATTGGAAACCTACAGAAAATTCCGAAATGCAATTGAAGTTGGACTTGCAAATGGAATTTTTAAAGGATTTTCCTATCGTATTCATGGAATTCTTATGAATTCCTCGGGAGCCACTTGAATTGCCTGCAAAATTGGATTTTAAATTCAAGCTTCAATTGCTCCAAAAGAAAAATACTTTAATTGTATGAACTTCCCATTGTTATGGCTCTAAGGAATTTAGCAAATTGAGCAGAAGGGGCTAGTGAACTGCAGGCTGCTTGCCAGGAAATCTTCTGGTCAGGCCCCAGCTAATTATTATTGCAGTAATTTCGTGATAGATTCTTTGAGTAGTCCAGACTCGAAAAGGACAGATCCTAATGTATAAACATTTAAGGAATTAAAATGCAAATCAAATCCAAATTCGATACTCAATTGTCGCTTTCCTTTGAGGGTTTTTTATAGTTTCTTATTCCTCAAAGCTCTGAATCGCCTTCCATCTCATCCTTCAGCTCCCTCTGACCTTTCTCTGTAGCTCCCATCAACCCATTTCGTGGTGACCTTTTGCTATCGAGTTTTTAATTCGCCTGATTTTCCTCATAATTAAGAACAAACTTTTGCGGCCGCTAGTTTGTTTTCAAATGAGGAAAGCATTGAAATTCTAATTGTCGAAGCAACCTTGCCCAATGCCCAACAACAACAACAACAATTTGAGGTGATGGAACTTTTGTCGCCGCGCCCGTTGCCGGTTGAAGTTCAAGGTGATTTTTCATTTCAACGGCAGAAACAAAAACTAAAAGTGCAATTTTCACACGCAATTTGCTGTTGGAGGGAACAGCGAAAAAAGGTTCACCGCCCAGCGGGTTCTCTAATTATCAACGCTACCTTTCGTTTTCAGCAACAACAATCGGCAGCAACAACAGCTGAGCTTTGATTTTGATCTGCATTTTTCCACTTCGCATCATCAACCGAAGCAAACCGCTGGACGGCTTTTCCAGACGTTTTTGCGCTTTTTGGAGCAGAAAACTTTAACTGCCGAGGTCCGAGGAATCCACCCACCTGCTTATACTCGTAGTATTCCCCCACTTCCTCTTTCTACCAAGTTGCCTGCATGGCTTTCGGTTTTCCTGCTGCCGCTGCTGCAATTTCCAGCGCATGGCCAGTTTTTCCTAATCTTGGCAGAGTCTCTCGGCTACTCTGATTACTCTGCCGTATGCAGATGGTAGAAGCCCCAATCCCCTCTCTTGGCCTGCTCATTTTTTCTACACGAATGAAGCGCATAATTGCCCACAGACCGCCCCACAGAGCAGCGGCGGCGGCAGCAGCAACAACAACAACCAGCCAACAACTTCATTTGGACTCGTAATTGTTTTGGCCCATATGCACTAACATGGCCAGCATACACACACACACTCGGCTGTCTTAAATGAGTGTAGGTGGTTGCGAGGGGGGCCCGGTGAGTCTTACATTGCGCATACGCCGTGTTGAACATGCTGGCAAATCAAACGCATTGAAAGCAAAATCCATCAACGTTGTTGCTGTTGCTGTTGCTGGTCAGACACACGATAATGTTGCCGTTGCTGTTGCTGACACGACAATCTGGTTGTTGTTGTTGTTGCTAACGGCTCTCCCTGGTATACTTTCCCGGCACTTTTTCCCCTGGTCCGATTCTATGTCTGCGGGAAAAGTTGAAGGAAAATCTTGCGGTAATGCAGATGCCGTTTGTCATGTTGCCGGGCGGTCGCTGCTGTTGCCGTTGATGTGTCGACGATGTTGCTGTGTCTACTGCTCATCGTCTGCCCATCCATCCTTCCCTGCCTGAGTTTCTTCTCAACGGCTCTTTGCCTTAGATTTCTTCAGATGTTGCTGAGTGGCTGCTATTGTTCCTCTAGTCTGTCTGCCTCACGTAGAGATTTCCCAGCGGTTCTTCTGATGAAAGTTCTGACCAAGCAGATGCCTCTGTTGATGTTGGTGTGGCTGTTGTTCCCAGCAGCATTTCCCCGGGCCATAAACTTCCGATGTTGGTGTGATTTTGTTCTAGTTTTTGCTTGCGGACTCGCCAGTTCGCCTTGGCCATCACCCAGGCGATTGTGTCGATGGGTCGGTCTTCTAATTGGCCATCAATTCTCGATTTGTGCCTGGGAAAGTGTCGTGGTCCATGTGTCGGTGATTAGTCAAGCGACTTTCTAGCCAACTGCAGCGAATCTGCAAGCAAAGTGCCCGTTGGCTGGCATTAATTCTGCAGAAAAGAAAAGCCCCCGAGCGGCCTGCCGGAGTTCTTTATATGGCAGGTGATAGTCAAGTTTCTCCGATGTGAATTCAAATCGAAGAGGATGAAAGTCCGTCGACTTTCTTATCTCTTTGGTTATCTTTTCTCTCTCCCAGGCTGCCCCCTAAAATGGCTGACATCATGTTATTATTTTTGGGAAGACGACGGAGAGGTCGTCTTATCGTTGAGATAGCAAAGCGAATTAGGCTTCTTTGGGGCTTTTGAATTCACTTGTTGATTCAGCCCAAAATGCCAATTGAAATGAACGAAATGCCAAAGTTGAAACGATTCAATCGCTGAGCAAACTTACGAAACGGCCAGCGACTCCGGCAACCTGCGGCAACCACTCAGTCAATTAGCCCGCAATCAGCGTCAATCTCAGGCCACAACGATTGCCTTCCAGGGTGAATAAAGAGGCTTTTCCACTTGCCATTTTCCCGGGCACGAAAAACTGTCGCTTTGTGAAAGGAAGCGCGTCGATCGTTTGCCGCTTGTCGGGGGCACTTTCAACTTTCATTCGAGATTGAACCACTGGGAATCGAAAGAATGGCCAACTTGACCGTCCGGCCAGCTTGGTGATAATTTAAAATGATTTATATTTATATGCACTCCCGCCACAATCACTCCCCATTCTCCCCCTCCACTGGCATTTGGTGGAACCTTTAAGGAAAATTTTCACTTGCCTGTCTGCAGATCGCTCCATGAGTCGTTTGTCTTTATTTTCACAGCTGCTGTGGGGCACTCGATTTGCTCATTAAATCGCCTGACTGACCGGCCAGCTAACTCGATGGCTGCAGCAGCCGAGTGGGAATGCGGGGGGCTCCGGCCTCGTCATACATCATTGGGTGGCATATTTCACTTTATGTTTTTTTTTTTTTTTTTGCGGAGCTGCTGAAACGAAATGGGGTCCATGACTCACAAAATGGCCACAGTTTCGAGTCCAGAGCCACCCATTTTCCACTGCCAGGCCCCGCCGGCCACACGGCCGCCGCATTGCTGCCGTCGAACTTTGGCGTTAAAATTATTTTCGCTTTTGCTGTTGTTGCCGGCAAAACGTGCGCCTGTTTTAATTGAAAGCCTTGTGGCCATGCGACAATAGGGTTCGCGGTGCTTTAGATGTGGGCCGAGGCGCCCTCCTCTGCCTGCCGCCCGCCTTCAAAAAAAATATCACTAAAAAATCCACAATGTCACGCTGCAGAAATTGCCAACTTCTTGAAACAATAGAGTTGTTGGGGGGCCGAGTGTCAGGCCAGTTGACTTGGAAGGTGAACGAAAAACTGCTAAACAAATTGAACAATGAGCACTCAAAGTGCGCGCCGGCTGAGTGGGAGGTTGAAGGAGGTTTTTTTCTGGGGGAGCCCGAAATGAAATATCGTTCTGCTTCGGAAAATTCGCTATTCTTACTGTCAAGTGGATTTCCTCTCCACTGCCTGCAATTCGAAGACATCTCGAGTGATCCATTCGACTTGCAAAGCAGATTTAAGGCAACCTAAACAGAATTCTTATGGTTCTTAGAGATCAACTTGAGTTAACCGGAACTAAAGATTTCAACTTTACTTTTTCACTTTTCAAACTGAAAGACTTCAGCATTAATTCTTTCAATTAAATAAATCAATCAAAAATAGAAAGAAAGTCTTTGAAGTAAACAAATCTTCATTTATTCATGGCTTTTTCCGATTTTGGAAGTCAACAAAACTTTCTGTAGTTTGTTTAAACTTTAAAGTAGAGCATCTAACCTTCAGTTAGCTGGGCTTTTGTAAATGAGAAATTCAATTTGTATAAGAAAAGCCCCCGCTTAGTCAACGAAATCCCCACCCTCGTGGAAAGAAAAGGAAAACTTTGCAATTAAAAAGGCAAATTCAAAGCGGATTTGCTGTCCGCCACTGCGCTTTACGGGCTGCACCGAAGCCCCCACGTCTTCCACGGGCCCCCCGAAAACGTCTCGCCGTCGCCTCAACTGGTGGCAAACGAGGGCTCCGTCGACTTGGACTGCTTATGCTAATGCCCCATAAGTCGGGGCAGCCAGCCGGCCACACCCACGCCAGACCGACCCGCGGACGGCTGGACAGACTGGCGGGGCTGCTTTTGTTGGCCCGGCTGATTCATGGCGATTTAATGGGTTTTTCTCTTCGGCCGATCGCCTTGCATTTTTGGTGTGTGGCTGCTTCTGTTGCATTCGCAGTGAAAAAGTGAAAAATCTCTGAGATTTTAGGGTTTTATTTTCCGTGTTGCTTTTTTTTGGGAAAGTCGCCTTTTTCCTTTTACTTTCAACTTTTTCCAAGAGCCTACCACTTTTTTCTTGCCTCGGTTTCCACCGCCCTCGCATTTGCATTTCGCGCTGGCCGGGCGCCCTGCTTTTGATTGGAAATTCGTATATAAGAAATTTTCTTTATTTTGTTTTTTTATGTTCCACTAGCTGATCTCTTGGCGTTGCTAATTTTTGTGCGCCGATGTGGAAAACTTTGGTCAAAATTTCAAATTGTTTTCCCTTCGAGCGCTCGCTCAGTCACCCATGCCAGGCAGGCCCCTCCACCTCCCTTGGTCGTTGGAAAACTACTGGTCTCCCTTCCATTAGTTTGATTAATGGGCATTATTTCTGGGGTGTTGCTGCCGCCACTCCACAAAATGTTGCTGGGCGGGGGCCTCAATGTTGCTGGCTTCAATGTTGCCAAAATGTTGCGGGTGTTGGGTTTTCTTATTAGCAGCCAATTTAGGTTCAATTAGCCAGGGGATAAGCTCGCGCCAGCTTGTAAAGCCGCCATGAAAAATGAGCGCGGTTGGCTAATCACCCAAAATGTGGAGCACATGAATTTCTCGTTAGGCCGGGCAACAAAAGCAGTCAAACGGACAGAGCAACAAAACGGTAACGTGCAACTTCTAAGTGCCGAGGTGACACACACACACATGCACAGACAAAGGGTCGTGGACGGGCACTGCCCCACCCGTGACGGGACCACCCCGCCGCCCACCCCCGCGCCCCATCTTGTAGACCATTAAAAACGTGAATTGTTGCAGGCACGTTGCCCTGTCGTTGCTGTCGCTGTCGTCCATTGACGCGTTGGTTCCCATGTTCACATAAATAAGAAAAACAAAACAGAAAAAACCATGTTGACCATAAAACAATGCAAAACAGTTAGAGCAACAAATGACAGAGACCGCGATACCCGGCGAGTGGGACAATCACTCGCACTCGTCACTTAAATTATAACGAAGGCGACAAAAAAAAAAACACGCAGGCCATTGAACTTTATGAGGGCGGGAGAGGGGAGTTTGCGGACTTTTGGGCCACCTGTGGGTTGTGACCTCAATTTTGATGGTACCCTCAACACTTCTCGATCAACTAAATGGCAATTAATTTGCATAACAACCGGAAAAACGTGACCCACCCGGAAAATCCACCCGCCGTCAAAGCTTTACATGACCATTCCGATTTAGGTGGCGAATTGCGCTTTATCGTGACGGGCGCTGGCTTTCCAGATCCGGTAATTCAAATAACCAAAGGAATGTGTGGATTTCACAGGACTCTTTCTTCTTTGGGTGGAAGAATTTCTATGAATTTAGATGTCGGCTTTCCCGAAACAGGCAATGATGATTACAGCTGCCAAGTTGAGGAAGCTGCCAATGGTCTTTTATCTGCGAATAGATCTTTAATCTTTATGGGTCTCGTCAATCTCTTCCCCTTCCGATTGGCAATTTCCGTCTTTCGCTCAACTGCAGCCATGGGGCGTCGGGCTGTCACCTGAACTTTGCCGGATTTATAGCCAAATATTTTGTAATAGAGCAAGCAGCTTTCCCAAGCCGTCACCACACTCACGGCCGTTTTATGCAACCGAAAGAGGCCGCAACATTTGAGGCACTTGCACGTCTTAGCACTTTTCTTTGGCTGGAAACACCAGCAGCTGGGGCACTACAGGCATCAGCATTATCATCACCGTTAACCAGACAATGAAAATGTAGTTAACACTTTTTATTTTCAAGTCTTTTCGGCTGTCTGCGTGGCTGGCTGGCTGGCTGTCATTCATTCACACACCAACCGACCAGCCGTCCCGGCCCGGCAATTTCACATGCGGGTTGAGCAATTTTAAAATGCAGTCCGTGTTTTGTTTGTTTGACTTCAATTTGTTACTGTTTTTGTTGTTGCTGTTGTCTTTCTCTGTGCTGCGATGCATTTTAAATGCCGGCCGGCTCTCATTTCGTTTGGGTTAACAAAAGCAGCTCATTTTTATCCAAACTTAGAATCGCCCACAATGGAACATATCGTGTGGTTCTGGTAATTTGTGGGCCACATTTCGACACGCGCAATTACAGCCGGCTTTAGTCCAGTCGACTTGGCATTTTGGTCTGTTTGTATAAATCAAACGACTTTGAACCTCACCGAGCTCCACGTCTCCAAATGTGTCAGGCGGTCGGCGTCTTTCAAGTTGGCCAAGAATCAGTTGCTGTTGACTTTAAATACTTGGCCAAAATGGCGCTCGCTACAACCCCAAAAATCTGTCGAAATTCCTCGCCTGTCAATCGGATATTGTCGCCCGGGAGAAGACAAATTTCTTTGTAATTTTTCAACCACTGACAAGCCGATTAACTGCGTTGATTGATAGCTGCCCGGGGCACTCCCCAGGCTTCTGAATTGGGCGTCTATATGATCTTAAGCTTGAATATTTGTGTAACTTGATATTAATTTTCTTCTCTTCTTTTCTTTGCAGGTATGTAAAAATCTTCACCAGATGTTCAAGTTGAGTGAGTTAAGATTTGTGGGGTGTCAGGGTATCAAATGAGCTGATTATGGGCCGTCAACGCCCACGGAACTGTAGATAAATCGACTGACTAGACGGGGATTGGGTTTCCTCTGGGCTCGTTTATATGCAATTAGTGGATGAGCCCACACGACATCTGGCCATTTTTTCGGTATCATTTCTCGAGATGTCACAGTCAATTTATAAAATTTATTAATTTACCTGGCATTTTATGCTAATTTCGGGGCACACGTTTTCCTGTTTGACCAACTGATTTATAAGAACCCGCACCGAATATTTTTAATATTCTCTAGTTTCGATATTTTGCGCATTCGATTTCTCGGCTGTAAACTTTGCCAAATGCATTCCTAATGAGATCCAAGCCCGCTCTGAAGGTCCCTCGTTCCACGGCAGATGATGTCAGAGCCTTAATATTACTTTTGTTTTGACTGCCGAGGTTTGTTTATATTTGTATTTCGTTGGCTTTTTGCTACTTTCTATTCTGCCGCTTATCAAATCACCGCACTTCTTTTTTTACGACCCTCGCTCATAAATCAAATAGTTATTATCGCTGATTTGTCCACCCGTTCGGTCAGCTGTTTAAAATTAAATTCTACACATTTTTCAAGAGCTGGCAGCTTTCCTCTGTGCCCACGCGTGTTTCCATTATCTTAATGGCCAATTGCCCAAACAAGCCGAAGGAACCTATTCCAGGCGGCGGTCTAAACGATCTCTGACCGCATGGCCTCTGGCCTGGGCAACGTGTTAACGAGAGGGTTAAATATTGGGCCGCATGCCCGAGTGCCTTCACTTTTTCGCACTTTGTGGCCGGGCTCTTTGTTTTTCTAGTTGGTCAAACAGACGGAGCCACCCACCCGGCTGTCCGCTTCGGTCAGTCGGCTGACCAACTAATGAAGTCGGTTGGCAAACGCAAATTGAGGTTTCTGTTATTAATTCTGTTTGACAGGAAAAACTTTCCGTCTTGGGTGGTCGCTAGGAGGCTTTTTCGGGATCCCTTTCATTTGCATAATTCAAGACTGACCGACCGAACTTTATTTACTTTGGGTATAGAGTTACATTCTTAGGCCTTTGGAATTGAGCTCTTCAATGTGCGAACTCCCGTGTGGGCGGTTGTCTGGAATGTTGAGAGGCACACACAACTCAATTGCTTGACGTGAGTGGTGTCTCCGTAAATTCAAGACGACAGTTGATAGGTTTTTGATCTTTTGCGGTTGCCCGCCATTAAATTTATTTAAAGACAGAAAATAGGAACTTTCTTAAAGCTAAATTAAATTATTTCCCAGTAGGGCTGAGGGCAGTTTCGGGGGCTCCTTCTTTTAAGTCCTGGGGATCAGCAGGTGGTGTCGACTTTCCATTTAGGAGACGAACTGCAAAGAGACAATTAGCCAGAAACAGGATTAGGAATAGGTTTTAGGTATTTTTTTTTCATATTTTATATTTTATATATTGAAACGATTACCAATAAATCTTAACAATATAAATTAGCTATTTTAT
>JBAMCP010000817.1:0-35283 GCA_037075105.1 Lissocephala sabroskyi
GTCACCGTATGAGACTGCAAATTCTTTCGCTACGTTAATGCTCTTATCTAACGTTGTTCTTGATTTAGCGGTGGCAAAAAACAACATTTGTCAAACAAACAAAGAGGTCAACATGTAAATCAGCCCCTCAAGTTGTTTTTGTTATCCCCCAACGGCCAGAAGGCGAGATAAGAAGATCGCCTCACTCCGCCTCGTTTGGTGTATAAAACGAGAAAAATTCCATTGCAAGCAATTAGTTTTTTCGAACCCCCATCACCTGAGGTCCTACTCAGACGAATCCCAACACCAACTCACCAACAGCACAAACATGAAATTCGCATTTGCTTTGCTCGCCGTCTTCGCCGTCACCCTCAGTGCCCTAGTCCAGGTAAAGGCTCCCACCCCCCTCACATAGTTGCAGATATAACTCCAGATTTTTATCCACAGGGTGCTCCCGGTGGCTTCGGTCCTTTCGCAGGCAATCCCTATGCAATGGCCTTCAATCCCTTCTTCGCCGGACTGGCCGGAGCTAACGGAGCTGCCCCTGGGGCGCCTGGAGTGGCTGTCCCGCCTCCAGCCAATGTTCCCCCAGCGGTAGCCACGCCCTTCGGAGGCGTCTCCATCTCCACCTTCTTCCAGTCCGTTGTCCTCACCAAGGAGGCCGATCGCCTTCTCAGCCAGCCCGACTTCCCCGCCGACCTGACTGAACGCGTCCAGACTGCCCTCACGAATGCCCAGGAAGGATTCACCAGCTGCGACACAGCCACCCTCCCTTGGCTGCAGATCCGTTGCGTCAAGCCACTGCTTATGGCCACCAAGAACGAGCTGAAGGCCATTGACACTGAGTGGCAGAACCGCCAGGCCGCCGCCTCCACTGCTGCCCCAGCGGCCTAGACTCCAAGCAAAATCTATCTGACTCCTGATATACAACCCGCTTTCCCGATTTGATAAGTGCAATACACCAACATAGATTGTAATCCCAACTAAACCCAAAGCAAGCAACTCCAACCGATCTTCTTCTTGGCGCGGGCGGCACGACTCTGGCAAAATTCACTAGGAAAATAAGTTCTGCACGGAAATATTTATATGCTCCACCCGCGAATGCCCTCGTTGCCGCCCACGACCTTGGGCTGCTGCCGCCCACCGCCTGGCAAAGTTGTTTTTCGTCCTCGAGCTGTTAATGCTGCGCTGCAAGGAGCCCCGGGCGGGGGAGCGGCCAGCAGTTTCTGCTTGACGCGCTCTGTCCAAATATTTGAATTTTTCAGTTTATTTGGCCGCCTTTGTGGCATTCCTGGGAAAGAACGGGGCACCCTCCCACTCCACTCAAATTGCTGGTCCCCGGTCCCAGCAATTTTTGCTCCGACTTTGACGTCGTATCGAACCGAATCGGCCGGGGCAAGCAGTTCCAAATACTTTCACAGCATAAATTTGTGTGCCATCTCAAATAAATGGACGGCTGGGGGGTTGGATGCCTTCTGGAATTTTCGCTGTTGTCAATCGATTATCATGGGCCACTTGGCTTGGAGCAGCTCCAGCTCCGTCCTGCATGTGCAATCGAACTGGGGAGGAGCGCAGGCCGACGGATTGTGGATAAATCATCCAAGCAAAGCCCCGGCCCGCCAGGGCGGGGAGTCTGGACTTGAAGACATGTAATTAAATGTTAGATTTTCAACCGCCAGCGGCCGTTGGGCGCTTTACAAGGATCACGAGTGTGGCGTTCTGTCCTTTAATTGAAATATTTGCCCGGAGATTCAAACTTGCCTCTCTGCTGCCCCCCCTGCGCCGGGCTTTATTGGGTTTCGGGTTTCCGTCCTCATCGTTTCGGTTTCCTTCGGCTGCGGTCTTTGTTGCGCCACTTCAGCGCTACAGACCGCAAATCTGTTCGGCTGGGTCTAAACTTTTCCAACTTCCCCCAGACGAACTGGTGGACACACCAAGCCTACCCTACCCCCCGTCCCCTCTCGCCAGCTACCAGTGTGTTGTGTGTTGTGCTAATGAAAAAGTTGACGTATTCCGAACAGTGCGGCAAAACTAAAGCCGAATAAAAACCATACCCGCAGTTGGGCCAGCAAAGCAGAAGTCCCGGTGGCGTCCCAACCCACGGTTACCACTGGACCAACACCGGCCTTGCATGCGCCGCAAAACAAAGGCTGGCAACTATTTTTTCAAAGCTGTCGTTTGGCATTTGGGCTGGCTCGGAATGTTTAATTGAGCAACTCCTGGCTTCCCAGTCTCTGGGCCGAGAGGAAGGGGCCCATAAAATTTACCATGAATCACATCCGCCAGTCCCTGTTTACCCCAGATAAGCCGACTTTCGCACCCGGCCCGTTAATTCTCCACTTAGCAGCCCGCGTTCTCCACTATTTGCCGACGTGTGGCCCATAAATGTGTACGGAGACGGCTACTGTGCGGCTGGGCTGGGCGCTGCACGCGGTCAACAAAGTTGTGTAAATGCAAATTGGGTTGAGGTCGGGGCGGTGGCGGGACAGTGGTGTCTGCGACTCGCACCCACGAGGTGTTGTATGATAATTAAGATAGTGGATAGGTTTTCTGGGTTATTTTTGGCTGATTAGAAATTCGGAGATGCGTTGGGTGAGCGACACTTGCGGCTCGTTTAGTTCACGGCTGACTGCGCTGGAAAAATGATGCGTGGATCTTTAGCTCTCCTCTGCCTGGTGGCCTGGTTGGTAGGTGAGGGCCTGGGCAGGATGAGGAACCTGTTTCATATCGATTTCAATTGCAGGCTCACAGTCAAGGCCAGGCGGACCCCGGGGCCGATATTAATACGGCCTTGATTCAGGGTAAAAAAGCGTTGAGCGTGGCCGAGAAGTTCGTCGCAGAGAAGCTCCCGCCCTCCGCTTGGGAGGAAGGCCAAGTCGTCGTCGACTCCCTTAGGATTGGACTGCGGCAGTGTGAGTTGGATCTGCACAGCAATAGGCAGATCCCCACCTACTCCGACTGCGTGCGCACCCTGCTGGGCATTGCCATGGCCTCCCTCGGCGAGGTAGCCGCCATCACTTACTCCAGCTCGGGGGCGTCTCGGCCCACTTTGTTCTGGTAGGCCTGGTTTTAAATTTAAACTTGAATAAAGATCAGCGACAAAATAGTTCCGCTTCGATGATTTTCACTAGTGAGCTTCTTTTTGTGTGCACCTTGTGCGTCATTATGGGCCAGGGCTTGCCAAATACCCGGAGCTCGGAGCTGGAAGAAAAGGCTGACAGCAAAATATTGCTGGCCATGTTCACCCTGCAACAGTACGTGCAGTCACAGATGACGGAAAAGGACAAACCCAGGGCTAAACGAATTCTGGACCACGCCCAGAGGGATCTGGATGAGTGCAAGGCGAAATTTCTCACCACCGAGGATGAGGAAGCCTTCAACACTTGCACGAAAGATGTCCTGAAGAAGTCCATGCACAAGCTTTTGCACATATCTGACAATACCGATGAGGACTCCGCGGCCAGTAGGCGAGTAGCACTGGGTTTGCTGGGGCTCAGTATTGTTCGATGGGGCTGGTGGGGTTAGCTATGGCTCCGGTGGGAGGCCGTGCAGCGGCTTGGTTTCACTGACTTTATTTTTTTTTACATTTTTGTATCACTTTCTGATAATTGCACTACTGAACTTGCATCTTTTTAATTCTTTTCTGAGTCCCTTCTGGACTTTGCGGGTGGGCGGGCGTTGGTTAACCTAGGCCTTCGACTCGGCCTCGGAGGTAGTCTCAGTCTCCGAGACGGTGGAATCCGGCTTGGGCTCGTCGGTAGAGCCGCACACACACATGGGGCACTGTCGGGAGATAGATCAGAACTCATCAACTCTTGGGGGGAATAGAGCAACACTGACTTACCTTCTCCTTGAGGACAATGCGGTATTTGGGATGGCTGAGAAGGCAAGTTGAGTGGAATTGAATGTAAAGGTTCGGAGAGAGGCTTACCTGATGCCATAGACAATTGGGTTGTAAACCGCGCTTGTCTTGGCGAACGTAGCCCCCCAAATGGTCGTCAGCGGGGTGAGGCCCTCGATCTTGAAGAGTCCGAAGTAGCAGATGATCAGGTAGGGGGTCCACGCCATGAACCACAGCGATATTGTGGTGAGCGCCACCTTGGCCAGCTTGCCCTCAGCGCTCTTCTCGCAGTCCTCCGAGGAGCGCAGCGACTTGACATTCATCTTCTTGGCCTGCTCCCTCATCGCCTTCTCGTGGGCAGCCACCGCAGCAATGATGAACCAGTACGAGTAGCAGATCAGAAAAAGCGGCGTGTAGTAAACGAAGAGCGAGTAGGTGATCAGGTACGACCTCGGATTCCACTGACGGGTCATGTAGTCAATACTGCAGGCCGTCAGGTTTCCCTCTGGCACGTAGCTGCTCCAGCCCAACAGCGGCATAACCGTCCAGAACCCGGCCATGGTCCAGATGAACAAGATCTTTAGGACAGCCAGCTTAATGGTCATCGGAGTCCCGTTAATTCCCTTCACAATCACATTGTACCGGTCCAATGCGATCATGCACATGGACCAGATCGATACGCAGCCGAACACGGAGCCACAGATGGCGTAGATGTCGCACCAGAGCGGGCCCAGGACCCATGTCTCGTAGTAGAAGTTGATGATCATCACCGGCGACTGGGAGGCCATCATGCAGAAGTCCGAAATGGCCAGGTTGAGCACCAGCAGGTTAGCCGGTGTGCGAAGCGATTTTGTCCCTCCAAAAATGTAGACCACAACCTGCGGCAAAATTGTATTCTTTGAGTGCATTCATGAGTGATTTTGATTCATTCGGCCTTTTTTCAAAGCTTGGCATTTCCTCCAATTCCAAATATATATCTCTTTTGTTTTCTTTAATTCAAGCCGGTAATGTTTTTATATGCCGGAGGATGAAGTTTAAAAAATGAGACCCAGCCGACCATCCATAAAATTGCCGAATTCATTAACTTTATCACATACAAATTATAAAATCTCATTCGTCTCATTCAGCCTTTCCTTAAATATCCTTTAAAATAATTTTTTGAGTCCTTTTGCCATCGAGGAGAAATGCCATTTAATATCGTCCTATTTAAAATCCACTAGGTAAATTAAATCATACCAAGGATCTTATACTTCAAATAAACAGGCGGCAACGCGATATTCACGTATTGATATTTATCGATTTGTTCCTACAATATAAGATCCCACTCCTGGGCTTATAGAAGACCAATTAAATGGAGAGACTTAAAAAGGATGATTGAATTTTCTCATAAATCAAACATACATGGATAGATCGATCCGTCCCGTCTTTCTGACCTCACAAAAGGCTACCTCAGGAGTCTCTGATGAATTCTTACTTGAATTTATTTTGATCCCATTATTAGTTATCACAACGCTCGTTCGATTTATGCTTCCTTTAACAACTACAATTAGCGCTGAGCTTTAAGCCTGAATGCCTGAAGAGGATGAAATGTTTAGGTACTATTAGGGTATATGGGTTCCCGGAGGTTAGACTATCAGATATTAATTCTGATCCCTCCCCGGTTGTAGGAAAATTGACAGCTTTACGTACCCCGTTGCCGACACAAGATATGATCATGATGACGAGAGTAAAGACTCCGAGAATTTTATTCATGTTCGAGTCCATGGGCGGAAAGCGGCTCCAGTAGGGATTTACAAGGTGCGCCATGTCCGGCAGGACCTGCCTTCCAAAATCAGTTCGAGAACTCTAAAAGGATCACCTGGTTTGGAAAAAGTACTCACGTTGTCCAGCACAGATCCGTTGGCGCCCAGCTGCGCATCAAATTTGGGCCCAGACATGGCGAGTGTTGACTCGTGCAACAAACCGCGCTCCATGGTCAGCTACCCGTCGACCACCCAGCGATTCCAACAGCGACTGTCACGCCATCTGATCCACCTTTTATAGCGTTGCTGGCCAGTGGACCTAAGCCAATTAGCGGTGGTCCGGTGGGGCTGCTTAATTCTATGCAAATTTGTCAAGCCCCCGGCAAATTGAATTCTGCATATGACCCTCCCCTCTATTTCAATGGACAGCTAGGGAATTTATTTCTCACAAAAAAAAAACGAGCTTTGAGTGAACAAGGACTCGTATCGAACTCGACAATATCCGGCCGGACCGGCGGCATTGCTCAAAGGGCAGCGATAAACTTGTTGCCGCACTTGTGGCACAGTCTCTTCTGGCAGTTCCTGCTCGGCACGGACACCTTCTGGGGGGCTTTCACTACGGACGTTGGCGGAGATGAAAGCACGGGTTGGGACCTCGACTTTTGCATGGAAGCTCTCGCCCTTTGGTTGGTCGATCTTCGAGGCCTATCTGGCTCCATTTTGCCGGGAGCCATCTTCTCGTTGTTCGATTTTAAGATGCCTCTCGATGGAGGGGCAATCATTTGATGGTCCCCAGGCACATCCTCCTCTGGGCCACTCGCCTGCGTGTCGTCTTCCGTGCTCGGCACCTCGTATTGAATAATGTGAACATGCTGGTTAAGGATAAACTGCTTGCAGCAATCCTTCATCTGGTAGTAGGCATCCCGGAAGGTCTTCAGCTTGTGCGTCTGCAAAAAGAGGTTTTGAGCGGCCCGCCAAAGGAGCTAAAATCGCACCACCTACCGGGGACAGGTCGTTAATGAGGGCCTGGTGGCCATCCTTGCCGTACCAGGGCAGGAGCATGATCTCGCAGCTCTTGGTACTCCGATTGAGGCCCGCCCACAACAACAGCTCCTTATAGCTGTGGATCTCCATGGCCACAACATAGTCGAAGTAGCGAAAATCCTGCACTGTAAACTAAAAGGGACTAGAAAGATCGGATAAGGGGGTTAATGGGGGATTTACTTACGAGCCGACAGAAGTGATCCGAGCGCAGGCCGTGCTCCTTTAGGACACGCAGGCAGCGCTTGTGTGGCCGTCGACCGATGTTCCAAGTGCGCAGACCCGCACTGTCCACCTCCCAGTAGAGGCTGGTCTTCATCATCAGATTTTGCATGATGGCCTCAGCCATGGGAGAGCTGCAGGAGTTACCTGTACAATGAAAAGCAATTCAGACAATCACTTAAGCGGAATTAAGGAAGAGCACTCGCCTAAACAGACGAAGAGGACTTTCTTATACGTCATGATGCTTTTGTTCTTTTTATGGCTACACCAAACAGATTGGGCGAATACAGATAATTTTGTTCTAAACAGACAATTTTTGCGGTATTTTCGGACCGATTTTACAGCAAGTGTAAGTTCTTCTTTTGCATGACTTATATCGAGAGCCTACTCTGTTCGTCCTGCCCTAGGCCCCAACCCAAGCTGTCGATTAGTTTCAAGTTGCAGTCTTTGCCATTTAGCTAGCGAAATTGCTCACATCGTACACTTCGCACAGTTTCCCCTTTTTTCATTTTGGCTACGTTTCGCTTTAAGAATGTTGAGATCGATTCTTATATTTGAGATATTATCATCGCATTATTGTCCCCAGCTTTGCCAACTTGCTTCAAGCTGTCCATAATATGAGGGGAGTTTTGCACTGAAATCCCAGCCCAGAAACGTTTTTCACTGGATAGTACCACCTTTTGACTAAATTGTACACCAACTAATTGCTGCTCTATTGCCTAATTTAGTAAAAGCAGATCGCTTAGGGGAACAAAGACGCAGGACGATCTGGCTAACAAAAACAAAGCGTCCCGCAGTTGATAAAATAAATCTGTGGACCTACTCAAAACTACCAGAGCCTAGATCTTAAAGCTGGCTTACATTTTCATATCCTGTACCAGAATGTTCAAGGTTGTAGGCCGCGTTCTAAAGAGCTGCCAACAATAGAAAATAGAGAGACAGCCTCAAATATTTGAAACTGGCCTGTTACTTGTTTTCTAAGCAGCTGGCGATAACTGTTATTCCCATTTAAAACATGGGCGTATTTGCTGTTTAGTTTTTAACATTTCCGTTTTACTAAAATATTGGATTTTGACATTTTGGAAGTTTTTTTCTTCTAACTAATAGGATTTTGGAATGATACTTTTGACTACCTAATTCGTCTTTGAATTGAAACAAAGTCTACCAATTAAGGTCCGAAGAACGGAGACGAAGGATGGATGGCAAATAAACGACAGGACCGTTCTTAAAGTCCGTTCCCTTCTTTAGCCGTAGCCAAACAAATTCCTTATTTCAGGAATATTCTGTATTTTCCATTGCGACTCTCTCTTCTTGTTTGATTCCGCTATTTCCCCAGAGTAGACATAAACCAAAGCCTTCAATACTTGCAGAAATTTCTGTTTAACCTGCTAGAATGCTAAAATTTAAATTTCATAAGAGGTTTTGTTTGGGTACTAAAAATGACATAAATAGTCGTCCAGGAATGGCTTTGTTGCTTGCATCCTTGAGTGCATTCACGTCTCTCCTGATTCTTATTTTGAAATTAATGAAATGATCAAAGCACTTCCCGCTGGGCATCCGACCCACCTTTCAGCCGGCAATATGAAATTTTACACATTGTTGCTCTATTTTCATGATTGCCGTTCTCGGGCCAGCGTGTCCACTGGGTCAGGAGGGGCCAGACGGGTGCGCTGGGCCAGTCCGCCCAAAGTGTCAAAAGCCAGTCAGTGGGGGTGGTCAGGTCACGATGCGAAGAGGGGGCTGCAGTGAGAGCGGCAGTGCAGTTCACTGGGTCGCCGGGGTCGCTGACCCTGTGGGTTGGCAGAGCTCAATTCTTTTATACTGTTGCTCGCCGACAAGGGTTCTAGTGGGAATTTTTTTGTGGTTCCCTTGCCGCACCCACTCCACCTACTATATGAGGAGCGGTCGGCCTCCGGTTGCCTTACATTTAAAATAAAGTTTTCACTATGGCTGATGGCCCGGGCGGCCATGAGCCGGCGGACAAACAAATCCAATTGGAATTGCATTGAACGGGTAAATTGAAAATGCAACTGAAAAGCATATTTCACTTATCACATTTCACTAAAAACAAAGCACTGCAAAGGGGTAGGAGGAGAGCGGCTGGCAACAATGCAGCCGGAGGAGAAGGCTACAGTCCGTGTAGCCAGGAGGCAGTCGGCTGGACCACACAACGGCAACGGCCGGCAATGGCATAAAGCAAAAATCAAATCAAATTTTTGCTGCCAAGTAGGTCGATGTCGACCAGACCCGACTCCGATACTAAAATACACTTTTCCAGCTTCCCCTTCTTTCTCATTATTTAAGTGGCTCTGAATCCTGAACGAACTTAAATTATGGGCGACCGATTGGCAAATAGATCCTTACAATAAAGGTAACCGAGATCAATTGATAATTAACAGTGATCAAGAGAATTGAATTTTATAAACTTTTAACATTCTTTTAACTGCTTACATCATGCTAACTAATTCTAAGTAGAAGGACCTAACCGAAGCGGAACATCCAGCAATCAATGTTCGTTTTCTCTTAAGAGGATTTCTATGCGAGCTTTGTAGGCATTTACAGTTGTGCTTTTTCCGAGTATTTAAATTTATAAAGATTTTCAAACAGATTCGTAATTGGCCAGAAAAAACTGATATGTGAGATTAGCTTTCAAATCTGGTCTTTCTGATTTCTAAATTCACGACATGTTTAAAAATCTGTTGAATATTTAAGGCTGCAGTATCCACATCCTTCTCTATCTATGATCCCATGAATTTTTACTCCTTTTTTGGCGAAAACTAGCATCGCATCCCGGTGCTTATGATTGTGTGTGAGCATCTGCATGGAAGTGATTTTTGCATTGTTGTTTTAATTAAAAACAAACCTTCATCTCCTGGCGCCCGAACACCCGTGTGGGGGCGGGTGAAAAATAACCAAGTTGAGAAGGCCCCAAAACCATTAGAGGGGCGGCGGTAGAACAAGATAACTGACAACCAAAAGAGCAACACGAAAGAGGCGGTAGTCGGCCAAGCCCAGTCCCCGGGCAGAGGGGAAATATGAAAATCCGTCTAAACATACGGGCAAGTGGACAAAAGTGACCCAAATGCTGTGGCCGCAAACTTCCACACACCTGGCTGGCGGCTGCCAGCCACCACTAATGGCGATTTAAATGAAACAAAGCACAACATCTACACTCCACCCCCGCCACCGTAAGACCGGGAGACACAACCCTACGACGCCCTGGAACGACACAGGGTTGGGAGGGGAGAGATTTGTTGTTGGTGTTTTTGTTCTTTGCCTGCCCCTGGCAAATGCACTTTGCTGGCTACAAACGCAATTTACACAACAGTCAGCAGTCACGCAGCACAGCAACTTGCCAAGCAATAAAAACAAAACACCTACTCGCTTCCATCCCGAGCTTCCCCCCAAAAGCACCAGGGGCCGGCTGACAGCAGCTCGCCGGTCTCCGCTCCCAGTTGGTTGTGGCTGCACACACGCACGTAATTAGGTGCAGTCGCGGATGCGGGTCGGGTCGGGAGTGCCGGGAGCTGCTCCGGCATCGGACATACGTTTGTGGCCATCTCTGCTGATTGGAGCTGAATGTGTGTCGGGGGGAGGGGCGCCTCTGGATGCTGAGTGAATTTTTGGCTTGGGTTTTAAATTAAATTTGCCGCTGGCAATGCCGCGTTGCTTATTCAGCCACGTGGCAACATGGCGGCGGCTGGGTGTGTTACCGTTCCACACACACACACACATACACCTCACACGTACTGGAGAGTAACGGCATTTGCCGCTTACGCGTTCTCTACATTTCAAAATGAACAGCATTACTCGAGCCCCGGGCTCCATTTGTGTTCACTCAGGCGTGTCATTTATAGAAAAATGCATTCGGTATGCACTTTGCTCGCCGTCTGTTTGTGTTCCGTTGGCAAGCAGCCGCAGCGGTAAATTTTTACTGCCGCTGCATTCAGGTGCCGTAAGTGTAAATGGCGGCCTTCTGCAGGCAAGGAGGTCGCCTGGGCGGGGAGCCGTCTGGGTGTGATTTCCGTCCTTCGCAATATTTTTGGTCACAAAACTAAATTCAATTGGAGCGTGCATTCCTTAAATGCACAAGCATTACGGTTTACAATTCTCAAATTGATATTCAATTGCTTGTAATTTCGGATTAAACCGCAAACAATCACCAAACACAATCATAATTGGGAACTGCACACACATCAGCATAATGATGAGTTTAACGAAGGTAATTACTAATTTAAAGCCCTTCCATTTACCACGAACGAAAGGTTTAAGTCAAAGCCGAACTTGCCATTAATAAATGCTAAGACCATCTTACAATCATGCAATTAAGACTGATAGTTTGGGTACCAGGAGTCTCATAAATACTTTGATTAAAGATGTTCGGTGTTAAGTCACATTTACATTCTATCTTTATTAGACTATTTACTTGGCAAATTAAATCGTGCACTCCCTAAATTCGTAAGCATTAACATTTTCCATGTTGATGTGAAATTAAACTTATTCGATTCTTTACTCAAAAGCTGATCTTTAAAATCATTTTAATCGTGCCTGTGGTAGTCAAGTTTGTCCGACTTTCATATACCCTACACCTTCTTGTATTGGAAATAAAATGAATGCCTAAATTTGGTCGTAAATGGTTTTAAAGATTACGAGTATTTTATGGTTCCTTTGGCTTTTTTGGCATTCCTGTGACTCCAATTCTACTAAGAAATCGTAATTTTTTCGCCCAACTAATTAAGACTTGAGATTCGTATCAACTGGTTAAAGGATTTATTTTATGTGAAAAACACTTTAAAGGAGACACTGGGCCACAGACGGCGTCCAGGCGGAGCCTGCGGTTCTATTGGGCTTTGCACAAATAAAAGAAGTTAATTCTAGCTGAGATTTGCTCAAGTCTGGACTCCAAAAGGGAGACAAGAGGAAATAAAGACGTTTAGTTTGTTGCATCAACAGCCACGCGACGGGCTGGGCGTGGAAAAAGCAGAAGAGTTCAGCAGACATAAAATATAAATCAGGGAGTAGTCCTGGAAACAGACCATTTCAACTGCGGCATTTTAAAATGAACCCCATCTATCTGGTCCCCACATCGATTTTTATTAGGGTACCATCGGTCGGACTTAAGCTCTGCTTCGCTCTGCTGCGTCACGTTGGAGCAATTCCGCAAATGAATCCGCGTCCGCTGGGTGCAGGACGAGACTGCCGCAGCACCCGTGCCCGGAAGGATCCGGGGACGTGGGTAGGGCAGGCCGTCGTGACCCCTCGCAGGCAGGCGTTCATCCGCTCAACCGTCTGCCGCTTTCCGCTGTGCTATCTTCATCTCTGACAGAGTCGCCGTCGACGTCGTAAGTCATTTAACATTTTGAGGTATTTAATGACCCAAAAACTTTTGCGCTAGTGGCCTAAACCATTTGCCGCACATAAATTAAAAGTTGACTTGCTGCCTGCCGGGCTGGATGGCTGTAGTGCCCATCGTCAGTCCGGGCTTCTGGGGCAGGTGTGTTGGAGGGACTTTGACCGGCAGGCCGACTGCCCGGTCGGCCTTTTGACTGGACCGGACCGGACCGGACCGGACCAATGGCTCTATTAGCATGCCCATTAAAATTAGACAAATGGTTGCCATTGCCGTTTAGTATATCCGCTTCTTTTGTGCCGAACCGAGGCTGCGGCTGCCAAAATTTATGGCATTTTGAAGGGCTTTCGGGGCTGTTGGCGGCCATGTCCTAGACTGTCTGCGTTCTCGGGCTGGAAATCACATACGCCGCTTGAGAAATGCGATCAACCATTTTTTATGATAAATGATTATGTGCGGGCAGTTGACGAGCGGGCGGGCAAATGGTCAAATGGGCGGCTGGGCAGCTAGGCGGCTGCAAATGCCGTCAAACTGCCTTTGTGGCGGTCAAATTGAACCATCAAGGTCACTCAAAGGCATCATGGTAAAATAATTGGTTGGAGGTGGAGGCTACCAACCGCCCGACCCGTGGACCCAACCCTTACTGACTTTCTTTTGCCAGATTGACACTGCCTGCAATTGAATTTGGAAGGCTCGACGGCTAGCGGGGCGGGTATTGGACGGCGCGGAGGGTTCTGTAAGACGGCCTTGTGTGTCCTTTGGTTCGCTTTTTTCGGGCCTTAGTTGCTTGGAAATTTCAACCCTTCACTTCATTAAGCGTATTTGGCAATCCCTGGGCGGCGGGCACACAAATCACTTCACCGCAGGCCCAGACACAGTCTCCGCCGGCGCAACAAAACGGCAGCTGGGCGGCAGTGCGTGTTGCCAAACAATTTTGACATTTCAACAACAACAGCAACACAAAAAAGGCCTAATCATCCAGCTGCCGCCCTGCCACGCCCTGCCTTTGCTACTGGTACCGCCCCACAGGCAACGCCCACCGCCTCACCTCGCCGACTAAGACCACCCGACCCGGTACCCAAAAACCCTGCTTAGGAGCTGCCTTTCGGCTGTAATCCATCAACCGGCTTGAGCTTCGGCTTTGCGATGGGCCTTTGTCACAACAAATGCGGCAACAAAAACAAGAGGCCCAGCCAGAAAATTGTTTTTCCACCCCGCCCCACCTGCACCAGCAACTCGACCGATCCCTTCTACACGAGCCATTGTACCAGCCCAAAAATTTTCTTGCGCCGGCCCATGTTGCTCTACTTTTTCCAACTACAACGCCAGGAGCATAAAAGTCCAGCCCAACGACAAGTGCTGTCCCACAAATGTCGACGATCTGTAGAATTCTATACAAATTAAAGCCCGAGGGTGGGGGTCCTCATGCCCATATGGATGGCCATCGAAAGGAGTTGTCATCCAGCTGTGTGACTTGATTCGTCCTATATTGGGGTCTGCATTGTGATCCTGTCAGTTCCTATGGTTGCCGTGTACCTTCCCCTAAGCTCCATATATTTTAATCTACTAGTTCTTGTACGAATTAAACAGCGGCTTTATGGTACATTGTTTTTATATTTTGGTATCTTATTTTCTTTTTAATGGGGTCTCGGGGTCTTTAGCCTTTAAATCAATCGACAATAGAGCATCCTCAAGTAGCTCCGGCTTTCACATACAATTTCAATTTTTTTGTAATACATGGCTACCTTTAAATATATTAAATACTTTTTATACTTTTATAAGTAGTGAAATCAAAGAACCTACTCCACATGGATTCGGGCTTTCCAATGTTCAACTTTTCTTGATCGCCACTTCATTGAAACTGTGAGTGAGGTGTATGGAAAAAGAGTATTCACAGTTCGCTTACCGTTTTTCTGATTTGCCGTTGACCTCATTGTCATCGATGCTGAGGCATTTAGACAGTCTGTCAGTGGGTTGGTCGGCCTGTCGGTGTGCCAGTCGGTTCGTCGGTCTGTCGGCGGTTAAAGGGGCGGCGCACTGAGACGGATGGGCGAGTGGGTAAGTCATTTAAATTTGTATTTCAAAGTTCTTGCCCGTTTTGGTGCTCTGCTGTACGACTGGGAACAGCAGATGTAAGTTGAAGGCTCGCGAGCCCACAAGATCACCACCGGGCATCCCAGGAGGCTTCTGACTGTGGCATATTAAATTTTGCGCATGTTCAAAGTCGTGACGGAGGAGCATCTGATCTCGGCGTTGGCTATCAACGCATCTTGCGCTAGGCAGCTGCTGTCACTCACGTCCATGGGGCGGAGTACCTCGCATTGCTCTCTCGCTGAGCGGCACATGACTTGGCCACAAACTTTGCTGGCTTGGCATAACTGGCAGTGCTGCCAATCTGTCTGTCCGAGAGGAGAGCAAAGTTTGTGCACTTTCCGAACTTGCAACTTTTCTCATTTGTGCGTGTGCAATTCTGGGGCGCCCCAGCTGTGGATGCAGTTTACAAATGATGTCCGACTGAGCCATTCCCGGTCCGGTGGCAGAACCAATCGGCAGGGGCAGGCACGAAACTAATCCTCAACATGACGACAAGAAAATTGAATTCTTGCAACTGTCAAATTGAATCGCCGGCCGACAGGGGGACGCTTAAGTGGATGCCAAACAAAAAATCAAAGCTTCAACTTTGGGGGCTAAGCATCAATTCACCCAATCCCCCCTGAAATTCTCGCCAAACGACCAGCAGGCGGTGATGAAGGCGTCATCATCGGAACTGCATTTGACAGGAGTAAGCGAACGTCAAAGACTAAACGAATGTGTCCGGGCTGCGCCCTGTCCCGATGGCTGGCCAAGTATTTTTTCGGGACAAGGTTTCGATTGAAATTTTATTTATTGACTCGCAGGGGCAACCGCCGTGGCAGCGATGTGGCGACAGCAGGCAAAGCCAACGGCAGCGCCAAGGCCGGGGCCGAAGTGGCTCACGATAATAACAGGACTTTTTATCGATTACGCGATTATCGGAATGTCACTTTAGAATTTTCGAATCTGCCCGTCGCCCCACAGCCACGGATGGGTGGAACGAGGGGCAGAGGGTAAAAGCTTTTAGTGAATGTCAGTCAGGACAGCCAACCCCTGTAAATCCCATCCCATCAGCCTGGTTACGTTGCGCTTCAATTGCGCATTTTGCGGGTGAAATTGCTCTGCTCGCGTATAATTTCACTTAAGCTCTTAAGTGTTCACCCCCCCTCGGTTCACCAGCGCCAACTGCCACCCTCAGAGTTTCGTTTTTTGTATCAAAACAAAAATAATTCGGGTGCACATGTGCCCCTCCGCTCCTGCCCACAATCACCCCCAGACGCCATTAGAAAATGAATGGATTTTACCTGGAAATTCAATTGTGCTCGATCGTTCGCCGTAATTTGAAAACACACACACACATTTAGTCGATAGTAGAAAAGGAAGGTGAACCCTGGGGAACCTCTTCCTGCAGCTCTAAACACTGGGTCGCTTGATATGCAAAGTTGCCGGCGGTAATTGCGAAAAAATTATTCAACATCGTCGGCTAATTGGTATGGGGGTAGGATCCCGTCGTCTGATAGTGCTCCAAAATGGTGAGGGTGGACGGAATTTATGTGCAGGTAAACAATAAAATAACGAGCCGTTGTCGTCTACAAAGAGACTGCAAGGACGAGACGGCAAAACAACATGCCCAAGTCCTATTTTATGCCCGACGGCAGTCACTTGCCGGCGCGGGAGGTCGGGGCGGCCGGAAAATGTCTTACGCTTCCTTGGACTGCCTAACAAACGCTCAGGGCAGGGCCAAAGAGGTCGGGCGTCTGGGTCGCTGCTGTTTTACAGTTCAGTAAGGATGCACGCACACACACGGCCTCACAGAATTTGGCGCATGTCCGCACTTTCGTCCCCGGGACAAATGCGTCGCACTCAACCAGTGAGCCAGGGATGCTGGCGTTGCCTCGGAGACTGGGCAGCTCTACAAGGTTCTTACTATAACCATTGGGGCATTTGGCTAGTTGCACACAAACCTGTGCAGCGGAGACGCTTTGTTGAAATAATGAAATCGGGCAATTCAATTAGAAAACGATTTCGATTGTTCTGCTCTCGGGCGCCGGCCATCCGACCGTCCTTTTTGTTCAGCGGATCTAATTGCATTCCCGTTGACGGGACGCATCACTCGTCGAATCCTGGCCGGACCATTTAGGAGCACAAATGAGGCAGAACAGCAAATCAAATCAATCGAAAATCAAGACCGCTTCTCCCCCGCACAATTGGTTGGTGTAATAGATAAACCAATTAGCCGGAACCGTTCAATGGGCCCAGTAAATGTCAATTTTGATTGCAGAGCCGCCTCCGCCGCATCTGCGCTTTCTCCACCGCCCAAGCGACTGGAATGCATCCACGTTTCATTTAAAGCAAAATCGAAATGCTGCGTGACTTAATTAAATTGCAATGTTGTTGAGCCAGAAGGCGGCGTTGGTGTGGTGGATAGGGCTGAAAAGAAGATTGGCGATTGGACGGTAGGAGGTCACGGCTGTGATGATGATGGGGTGTGTGGGTTGAGGGACAAGCGACGTGATATGCAGCAAATGTGTTAATTAGCTTTTTGAAACGAATGCCAAGCGGACCGACCAGCAATCCCCGCCGATGCAGCAGCGATTAATCGGGTTGCAAGCACGCAAACTGCCACATGCCTCAATTGCGTAATCGGCCAATGCAGCTGAATGGGGCAGGCCCTACTTGCGGTTGCCCTCGTCAGTCCCCGCATGCCCGCCCGCACGCAATTCCAGCTTGTAATCAGCGTATGCCATATGGCATAATTATCGGTTTGATGCATTTAGGTAAAAGTCGTCGTCGTTGCTATTGACGTCTCAGCCGTCGGCAGTCAGCCAGGAGCCGTCTACTGCCTTCCACCGCCGCGCTGGCATTTGCATTGACATCTGAGCGCTCAGCCCAACCGCAACCCACAACCGCCCCGTCAGTGGCTACGACGGCAACGGCAACTGGTGGAAGGATAAGTATAAGGAACGGCAGGGCTTCCACGCTGCCTCGTGAGTAGGGCGGTTCGTGAGTGTGACTAATGCCGACTTGATGATGATTGAGTTGTTGTTTTGAGACCTATCAGCCTGCAGGGTCTCCTGGGAACCCATTGATCGGGGTTCGGGGACCTAGGCACGTGATTTAATTAGAATGCACGCACCCCCAGGACATTGACTTTTCGGGTAGTCAAAGGTAAATTAAAAGACCCACTGCCAATAACAAGACCGTCCCGTGGGACTCGCTGCTTCGGCGGTGTCCTTTAATTATCCTGCTAATTTGGTCGAAAACGTGACTCGAACTGATCGCCCTTTAATCGAATTAAGATAAATCCCCTTTCCTCTCTCACTCCAGTTGACCAAAGTATCTTTGGAAATTTTTATAGGTAGCCCAATCGAATTTAAGGGAGAAGGAACGCGGGTAAAGGATTGCGATAAATTGAGAATCGGAAGCTTTGCTCTTCTTTGGCATTCGTGCGAATCGCTGAAGTCGAGAGATTTTCAAACGTAAAAATGTGTTCAGCTACACAGACGATTGGCAGACGATGCAGCAGAGTCCTTTGGACCTTAAGCGTCATTTCGTGACTGTGGCTGAAGCTTTTGCGAATCCAAGCAAGGCGAACACTGCTCGTGTGGCCGGAAAAGTAGTGGTAGCCATTTCTTTCTTAGGGAAACTATTTCTTTCAATCTTCTATACGGACTTAAACATGAACAAAAGCGCTCGAACCGAGCTGCCCTGAACCATTGATATAATGCTCAAGTTAACATCTTAGCAGTCATATGCAAAGTGGATTCAATGCGGTTCCATTGATGAAAAAACTCAGAAGAGACGGACTTACACAGCTTTTAGGATAAGCCCAAAGACAAATAAAGAGTATTCCTCAGAGTTACAGCTTAATGAGTTTCTAAGGTGGTGGTGGCACCCAGTCCGGAGGTGTTAGAAAAATCTAAAGCACTGCTTGAGGTCGGGGAAGGAGCACCTGGGAATGCGTCAAATCCACAAGAGTATTGGTATTCGAAGTGAGTCAGTCTGCTTGGCGCTTTGCAAATTATACAATGTTGACTTTCGGGGAGCGGGAACGCCGAGGCCAGGGCTTTATCATTTGTCAATTTGTTGGCTTTTTATTGGGAGGCATCTGCGATGAAGGCTATGATTGCCTGACGGGTCGCCGCCTCTAGAGCCCAATCCCCGGCAGCGGAAAAAGAATAAAGGCGAAGTTTCACCTGCTAATGCAAAAAGTGTATGTTTTTATGTGTCAATGAGAGGGAGTGTAGCCGAGGCTCCCTGGGAGTTGGCCCAGGTATTGGTGGCTTTTCCGTTGGCTATGTTTACAAAACTCTTACAACGGTTCGTCCACATGTCCGCCGGTTCGATGGGGCCAAGGAGCTCTGCCAAGTTTGCTAAGCTCTCGAAAGGGGCGCGAAAAGTGGAGAGGGTCCTTTGATTGAATGACTGGCAGCGGTAAAGTGGGAACTTTGCTGGCGGTTAATGAATTTCGTCAGTTGAGCGGAAACGGAAATAATGTGCTAACATTGTGTAATGTTTTGTCGAACTCACACACCCGCACTCACATCCTCTCCCTCATCCCCTTCTACACCAACCTGGGCCCTTGTATGCAAAGGGTTGCCCATGCAGTTCGATTGAAATTGGCTGGCATTTCCATTTGTTCACCTTTGCGTGTTTTGCATGATTATTTGTGGGCCCTCCTCATGTTTGTACCCTGCACCTTAAGGTACGAGGACGTAACAGTTAAAGACTATAAGATCGTCTTATCAGCAGAACGATCAACTGAATTTGTTCAGTTCCACGCCCCCAGGAAAAATGGTGGAGAATGAATAATGAATGAATAAATCAAGAACCGTTTGATACCGAGCTCGAATCGCATTCAAAGGTCGATGAGTACGAGTATGTTGGTGTGGAGCGAAGAATTTTGATCTAACGTTTGAAATAGTGTCCACGGCTCGATCAGTTCTTAGTATTTTAAAGAAAAGGGGGTCGACGCAAAATCCAAAGGAGGAGGCCACGCTGATCCAGGGTATATCTCAGTCGGTCAAATGCGACTGTTACTTGTTTTAGTTCTGTTATCGACTCCTTTGGCCACGAACGGGGCGGGACGGCACTGTACTTGCATAACGGTAGCTGTATAATCAACTTTCCTTCCCGGGACGGGGTGGGTGGAGCCTTTGTGCCTGGGATGGGTGATTTGTATTACATTTGTGATCTTCGCAACGAATTTAAATGCAAATAACTTTTTGAACTTTGGCACCACCCGCCCACTTTTGTGCCCTCCGTTTCCCATGCGTGTTGATTTGGTTGCCACTTATCGGGCCATCAGGCTGTGAATGAGGTCGGTCAAAGTTTCCCGCTTGCCACTTCGAGGGAAAGTGCAAAAGTTTTTCTGTTTCATTTGCCCTGCCCCCACCCCTCTTCTCTTTTTGTTTGGGATATTTTATTGACATTCGCAAAAGCCCCGAGCGATTTATCTTCGCCTTCTGCTAATCGCCCATCGACACAAATCGTCAGATGGCCCGCATTAAATTCGTATTTAATGCAGCCCCACATTAATTTTCCCATAAGCCGCGGAATTTGTTGCAAGCGCTTTTCGCTAAGCCTCCTAATGGCCGCAAAAAGGGTTGCACGCCACGCCCAAGCCTGTCCAATCCATCAATGCCGAGCCCCCCCATGCATTCATAAATTACGACAGCAAAAACAAAACACGTGTGTCTCCTGTGTGTCCCACACATGTCCTGTTTACTTGAAGTGAATTATTTACTGTCCCCCCGCAAACAGTTCTAGCGGGGATCACATGCAGATGGGCCAAGCGAATCAAATACAAGTAAATGTGACTAGGGGACTTTAGGAGGTAGCCCCCAGCGATTGCTAAGCGAGGGGGGAGTCCTTCCATCCTCGGCTGGTTGCTGCTGCGGCCGGCGGTGTATTTGCGTGGAAGTCTAATTTGGGAACCTGTGAAATTGCAAGCGTGAGGGGGGGGGGGGTCGCTTTTGTCAATTTTGATTTGTTTGCTGCATTCTGCATTATCGAAGGAGGGAGAGAGGAAATTGATTTTGGTAACGAGCTCGTTTTTGTGGTGCAAATTCCTTGTCTCCCCGTAGTTGCGTTGTTGCTGTTTGCCAACCAATTTCGCGTTTCTTTGTTTTGCTTGGCAAATATGCGTTTGGCCAAAAATCTATGTGTGTGTGCGTGTGTGTGTATGAGAGAGAGAGATTGGGACTGATGGGAGGTTTCTGTAATTTTTTTTCCGACACCAGACCAAATATTTGCTTTTAATTCGGGTTACTTGCAATGTGCTCCATTTTAATAACGCAAACAAAATGGCGAATGGAGGAAAAACAAAAGCAAAACCGCCAAAAGGCATCCTCTCCAACGACCTTAACTGCAAGTACTCACCGCACATTAATTCATTCACTCCTAGGGTCTTGGTAGTTGACTTACTTATGTCGCAGGCTCTGACAGCTTTTAAGTGGGGAATGAGAGATTTTTTTTAGAGACCAATTAGGCCCTGAAACCATTATAAGCCTCTTTTGGAAAACGATAAGTGAAGATGTAGCTTAAAGAAAGGAAACGATCGCAATGGCAGCCCTTGTGAGTTACCTGGGGACATGAGAGAGAGAGCAAAATAAAAACTTAAGTTTTTGAGTATTTAACCCAATTTGTGGAACATTTAAAAAACCTCTTTTGGAAAAGAAAAGGTGGAGACAGCAGAGCATTTAGGAAAGGAACTCAGCGCGATCAATAGTTTCCTATTTCCGTGTTCACTCGAGTCCTTACGGCCTCTACGAGTTTTATAACGCAAAGGCTGCTTTAGAGACCAAATAAGGAAAGGATTTTTAGAAAAGTAAAACATATCTGAGGCACCTATAAAAAAAATCATTCTCGAAAAGAAAGCGCGATCGATTGTGAGTTTCCTGTTTCCAAATCCACTGAATCCCACATCCCCTCTACAAGTGCTAGAATAAATGGTTTTTCGAATATTAAAACACATTTGTGAAACCTTTGAAACGGATTTGAAAAAGCAATGAAGCGTGATCGATTGATGGCTTGTGAGTTTCCTTTCCCCGAGGAGTTCAGCAGTTTGTCGCTCGGCTAGTGTGAATTTTTGCATCGCTCAGTCGCTTGGGTTGGATGCTTTAAAGGCCAACCGGGGGAATTTAATAATGGCGACAACTTACGTCCGTCGGTCGAAAGCAGCGCCATTTATAATTCACATGTTGTCGGCCCAAGTGCGTGAGCATCGGAAATGGCAAACCGGGAATGCCAATAACAAAACGACATGAATTAATGCCAGGCGTTCTGAGTGCGGCCGCGTCGGCGGCCATGTGATCTGCTATCTGTTTTACTGCCTCGATTAAAATATGCATGATTAAGTTGATATATCCGAGAGCTATTGATTTCCCTCGCCAGTTCACCCACCGGCTACCGGCCCACTGGGCATTTAATGTGATGAATTTCTTCGGGCTGGCAAAAAACACCTTTAATGGCGGACCCAGAGATGAATGTAATGAGGGCGGCGTAAGTCCCCCCAAAGTGATTATGTATTCATAAGCCGGGCCCTGCGGATCGAAGAAGAAGAACGAAAGCAAAGGGCCAACTGGTGCACTTCACACATTCCGGCAGTAGTCTGGGCGAGGGTGGCGGCTGCAGAGATGAAGGGGGCTGGCTTCGTGTGTCTGTCATTGCCTTTTTAATATTTCGGTGTTCACATTTCTCTCCTCTTGCCCATGGGGGTCTGTAGGTGGGGGTGTGGGGCTGCGATGGGTGTGCATTTTTCATTCGTTTTTGTGTCGTTGAATTTCATTAAAATTTGCTCCCATTTGCCATAATTTGTATTTTTGTCATACGGCTGCCACCCCCCCCCTCCCACTCAACCGACCCTCTTCGGGACCCTGCCAGAGCCACAGATGAGCTTGACAAGTAAATGAAAAAAATCACAAAAGGGCTCGACGTTCCTACGAAGCTGCCACCAGACCGCCGATATATATACGCCCAGCTATATGTGCATAAATAATAACAAAAAAAAATAGAGACACAAAGCAGCAGAGAGACAGGCAGACAGAGAAGCAGACATTTACGTCTCGCCATTTGCGATCGGTGGGTGCGCCTGTCACCATTGCCTGCAATGAAATGCTGGCGGCAGAGGTGCGCTCCTCACTTGGGGATGAGCAGGTTTTTTGTATTTTGCGTCCAACTGGCGCTTCATTTTGTTTGTGACTCGCTCTATTAATCCGTAATCCAATTAAAGGACTCCGCTCTTTGAATTTTGATTTCAGGTTAAATAAATCAACAGTTCCGTGGGAGATACACTCACATATTCGTATTCATGTGGAGCTCGTGAATAAATGATAAGCATCATTCAATTCAATTAATTGGAGCCCACAAAATGAGTAAATGTCACTCATACGCGCAGTTACATTTAATTGTGTTTTCCACAGTTTTTGGTTGAGTGAACAGGTTGCAGCTCGATTAACGGTCGATCATTCGGAAACGGAGCATTTTAATTTGTGCTGGCAACCTCCACATGGGGAATCATGGACGGTTGCTTGGTCTTTAATCTTCCGTGCTTTTGGATTTTGTGATTTTATATTGTGTTCTTTAAAGTTAAGTCTAGTGATCTTTTCCTATTTCAGAGTTCTGCTAACTGTATAAGTAAATAAACTAAGCGCAAGACTTTACAATCTTATGTTTCAACCCAGTATAATGATTTTTGGGTTCAAAATGTACTCTTCACTACTATTGATGAAATTTTGTATGGCCAGGTCCAAAATTAGCAAAAGTTTCTACAGTTCATTGAACTTTTATGAAAAACCTATAGTGTAGTGCTGAAAAACAAGTAGTAAAGTCATATCATTGAAGTTTCTTTGTCAGCTTCGATATTTGCTTTTCTCAATCGAGTACTATATCATAAAGTTTATATGAAGCGCATATGTTTCGGTGCCAAATATTGATATGTTAAATCCAAGCAATAAAGTACATCGTTTATACATCGTTTTCCCATTTATTATATCCGTTACTTAATGGTGGGTATAGTAGTTGTGCACAGAATAATGCAACATAGACAAGGAGTCGCCGTAGACTCCCCAAAGTTACCTCCAACATTTGTAGTTAGAAAGAGATTTATAGATTTATACGGATAAATTAAATGGAGTGGAGGAGCCCGAATGATAAAGCGTATTTCACAGCCGGGCAAGATCCACTATTACTTTTTATTTGTTTTATATGTAGAACAAAAAAAAACAAATATGAAATGAAAAATGTGCAAAATTTTCTTTTATAAATTCCAATAGATCTTGTATATCAAATATTTGCGTATTCGTGATATTTTCATATACTCACTTTGCTTTTATGAGACCAACATTTAATTATAAATAATTCTATGAATCTTATAAACAGCCGATATATATCGGACTTAATACTTTGGTCAAAACAATTTAAATGCCATCAGAAGTGCGGTACCTAACCGCACCTTCGTTTCGTTCCGTCAATTGGGATTGGCATCTTGTACCCTACACGTAATAACAGGTAATTACACAGATACACACAATTTTAACCGGTTTTAACTTATTTAATATCATTAAAAAATGAAAAAAATATATATATATATTACATTAAAGTCCTACTAATTGAATAACAAATAGCCATGCCACACACAAAATTTGTTAAATTGCTTGTGGTTTATCGATCCGACATATCTGCCGACTCTTTGCCAGTATTGGTGGAATTATGTTATTAGTCCATAGCGGTTAAAATATAAATAAATAACAATTCCTATCCCAAACACATACAAGCCACTTTATTTTTGATTGGACTACACTGGATGGCAGAAGTATATGTGGGAGGATGGGAGATATTGAATTTTGACCTTTCTTTGTGTAATACAGCAAAAGGAAGGTTTGGAGGTGTTGATGCATTTCAGCATTAATAAAATAAAAACGCACACCACGAACTGCAAAAAATCAGTTTGCAAGAAATATCAATATCTTCTCATAAGGAATCAGTTAATGACTTTATCTAGCAGAAACTCCAAATCCCCTATCTTGCACAATAATTATGAAAGGACTCATTTCAAGAATATTTGGCGGTTTTAAAAAAACCTGACATCGATATACTAAAGATGTATTTCGTTTTTGCAATAGTTAGGAGTTTTTGTGGTCCTTAAGATCGCCCAAGCCTTTAAAACGCCGCAAGATGTTGGAATTTTATTAAATCTCTACTAACCTTTTATATTCGGGACATTATGTAGACCTCTTTATTAATATACTTGGTTATTTATTTTGTACAGTAACACACAATAGGGCACAATTAGGATTTAAATTGCTTTTTAAAATTATTTCGGCCTTAATTATTTCGGTCGTAAGACTGGAGAGATGCTAGTGAAGTGTGGTTTTTAGATATTTGTCAACTTGATTATTTTTCTAACGTTGCTCAAAAAAAGTACCCATTAGTCTTGGCAGGTGGACTGTGTCTCGCGATTTTCGACTTGCGTTTTTCGCCCGAATGAAATATATACGAAATATCTGTAATCGGACGGAGACTGCTTAATTTTCCGAGTGTTAATGATATATTGAGATGGCAATCGGTAATTGAAAACTACTTACGATGTGATTTTGGGGCATAATTGAATTTTCGACGGTTGACGCAAATGGGCACTCCGATCGGCTCCTTGTCGCATGCGAGAATAAGAATAAATTGCTCGAAATTAGTTGAGATTGTAACATTGAAAGTTTCCAGTTTACGTGGTGTGGATGTCCCTCCCGCAACCCCTTCCATCACTCCCCTCTCCCAACATTAATAGTTATACAACAGCTGACGTATTGATAAATGAGCGCATTTTCGGCAGCATCGCAAGGGGGGAGGGAGGCGACTATTGTGGTGTGCTATACGCGGGCGTGGGGTGGTGAATTCGGAGGAACTTTTCGAAGAAATTGCTGGAGGCCAACGTCGTTCCTGTGAAAGCGGTGAGCGGGGAAATAAATGTTTGTAAATATTTCGCTGCAGTGATTCGCAGGACTTTGGCGCGAAGAATCGCTGGCGGCGGTGAGATGACCAGGAGGAAGGAGAAAGGGACGCACCGCTGCCGCAATGAGTCAATTTTTTAACATTTATTTGACAGAAATTTTCATTTATTTCGCTTAGTTGCTGGAACAAAAATTTAATTAAATTGAAATTAATTTGGCTCCGCGCGGCATGCGGCTGCCAACTCTCCTCAGCCAGCGGTGCCAGCGGTGGCAGAACTATTAATAACGAGACCCGTTCGCGCGCGAGTGTATAAACTCGGTGTTTGTGTATGCGTGAGTGTGTGAGGGAAGAAGGGCAATGCATGCGAATGCCGACACATAGGAGGGAAGACAAATGCGCGAGAAATAAATTCTCGAGTTTGGCTGATGTTTAATTTTATTTTTTCCAGCGCTAGAGGAATAGGCGGCTGGAGGTCTTGGGGCTCTCATCATTCGATTCTTTTTCGCAAATGGTTGTCAGCCATAAATCATTGCTGGGAATGCCGGCACTGCTGCCCCAACGGGCAAGAACATAATTAATGAGTATTCACTTCTGCCTGCCGCCCGAAGAAACTACTACCCAACCCCAATGTGCGACAAGTCAATATCAGTCATACGCACCGTTAGACGGGATAGCTCTTGGCGATTTTTGAAGCCAACCTTGATGATTTTGGAGCGCCATAAATCGCGTGCGACTTTGCTTGGCTGGGATTCCAGCGTGCCGTTGGACGCTTGAGTGCCAGCAGCCGGCGCGGTTAGCCAGCAAAGGACACTTGGCCTAAACCCGTTCCATACAGTTGCGCACCAGTGGGCGAGGGCGTGCTGGGGCCAAATAAATAACCGAATTCAGCGGACAGCAGATGAATTTATGGGTGAATCCGGCGGTAGAGCCGACTTCCTTTCACCTGGCCAACGAAATTAATGCGTTTTTAAACATCAAACCAGTCGCTGCCCTCCCCGCCGTAATTTAAAGACCGCACGCAGGGTCGACGATGAAAGCATCTACACAGCATTAAGTATGCGTGGCAATGCGCCAACTCGGCACGGACTGGGCCAGTGGGACTATAGGGGGCGGCTTGGCGGCCGCCAACGCAGGCACTCCAAAGGATGTTGAGCTATGCGCCCTGAGACAGAGACAATGACGTGCACAGGCAGTGATGACAGCGGACGGCGCTCAACGGAGACAAAAAGGACGCACTGATCGTAGGATATCCTCGCCGGGTTGATAATGAAGTTAAAAATTCCGTAGCCCCAAACACAAGCGGAAAGACAGGCGAGGGCAGCCGAGCTTCGCCAGCGCGACAAGTGACAGTCACACGTACGCAGTCGGCCTCTGTCCGCCGACGTCGCCGTCAAACCCCTGAGCCATTTGCCTTTGGTATTTATGAGTACGTTGTCCTTGGTTTGCCAGTGGAATTACTAAATGTCCCTGACTTGACACTAACTCAGTGGCCCGGCCCGGCCAAGCGGCACACACATCGCGGTGGCTGAAAACACTGCCGCACACACGCATCATCAACCTTTCATTCAGCCAAACAAACACCAGTACACTCGCACAGCACACACAACGCCCAGCATAGATGAGGTCTGTTTACCCGCTTGGATCTAAGTTGTTGCGCACTACGGCCTGGCGGTCTGTCCTGCTGCCCGGCTGTCTGCATGTTCATTTGCTCGCCTGCCTGCAACACGAAGGGGGGAAGCCCTGACAACTGCACGTACACCTTTTTTATTTAATCTCGTACGTGCAGCTATGGGCCCGGATGAAATTTAAATGGAAATAGCATGTTGATGCTGTATGGAAAGAAGGTTCATATTTAATTTACTGTCCCATAAATATATTAATTCGTTCTCCAACCATCGACCCGGCCAGCCAAACTGTCGCCCGCCACTCTCCGCTGGCCGGCCGGCCAGAGTGTCCTGCCGGTCTTTGTTGCGTGTACTCGGCGTGTGTCTTTGAGGGCAGCTCGACTTCTAAAGTGGTTGACGGTCTATTGGCCTGGTGGCAGGCGATTCTTCATTCTCGAGAGGGTCTCGTCGAGGACCCTGGAGGGAGGAGCAGTCGAATGCGTAACTTGTGGCTGACTCAAGTTTAGATTAAAAGCTTATTTGTTGAGGGTCCTTCACAGGCATTTGAGGCATACAACCAACCACTGGCAATCACTGGTATCACTTCTCCAAGAAAATTAGCCCCTCCGTGTGCACGACCTGTGCTCCATTCTGACCGCCTGCCCGAAGAAACAAATCCTCTCCGACCTCCTGGCCGGCAGCCCTTGCTTATTTTCGGCTTCACGAAAAAGGATGGGGAAAGCGAGAAAGAAACACTTATGTTGATTTCCCGTTAGTGAATTGTTTGGAGATATCCCCACCAAGTGGGCATTCCAAACGATAAGAGCTGCCAAGTTCTTCAGTTTAGTTAGAGGTCCAACGCAAAAGTCTTCTTTAGGTTGCCTTTTAAAATACAAACGTAAATCTTTTTTTATAGTTTGGGGGTTATTTTAAACGCGGGTCTTAAATCGTCCACTCGGCGCATCCGTGTTGGCAAATTGTGATAATTATTTCACAAATAGATTCATAACTAATTTTGCAAGCGAGTGCTGCGTTCGCAGGTCCATAAATTCACCACCCATGACGCACGAAAGGCGCACATTTGTCGAGTTGTCGTCTCATTAAATAGCGAGCTATCGCGGGCATAGGAATGCGAACCATGGAGCCAAATCCCCGTGTGAAACTCTGGCCCTCCAATTGCTGGACTTGCTACGGCCCAAAAGATAGTAAAGTCGAATGCAGATTTTAAGGCATGCTTAATGTTTAAGGGCTCCATAAATATTGGCAGTTTTTGTCCGTTGCTCTTTTGTGTTTGGTGCTCGACGTTGTCATTTAAACAAATTAATGCGCTGCCTTTCACATCAACGCGGTGACATGGTCGCAGGCCGATACTGTTACGATTTGATTGGCGTTTGTTTGCGTTTGAGCAGAAATCAAAACCCCCGAGCCGCCCCGACCCGCGGCGTATGACTGCCGGCGACAGCTTAAACAACGCCCGTCAAATGGCCTCTTTGGGTGCTTTAAAGCCGTTTCCAATTAATGTGCCAAATGGCACAAGTGACAGTGCTAGTGGAAGTGGCAGGCGCGATTTTGATTACAGGTTGGGATATGCGGTGTCCACCGCCACTCTATTTCAATTAGCCGAAAGACGATCGCCGCCCAAAGAGCCCGTCCGAGCGACTGCTGACAGGCCTTTGATGTGGCCGGCCACACCGCCTGGAGCAAGGCGGGCGGTCGGCCAATGCGTCAGTGGACTAAAAGCCTGTGGCTTCCACGTCAATGCCTCATCGGCGGTTGGCGACAATTGGGGGGCATCGCGGCAATCGCTACACGTGCAACGCGATATCCGAGCCAAAAGAATCCAAATCTCGCCGCCTGTCACTGGGTCGACATTCTGCACATTTTCGGCCTGGCACCGTCAACGGGTTCTCGTCAGCCATCAATTGTCAGCCATCAACCGTCGAAGTGCCATCGCCTTCGCCTTCGCCATCACCGCAGTCGCTCTGATTACTTACAAGATTTCCCTTTGGGTTGGGGACTATTTTTGGCGGCATTTAGCTGGCGAGTGTCGATCGCTATTGAACCACTTAATGGGGCACTTTACAGTTGATTACTTTTTGGTTTGTATTTTTGTTCGATTTTAGCCTACAAAAATTAGTTTAGACTTATGGCCTAGGAACTAGCGCTAGAGAGGTCCGGTCTGCGGGGGGTTCAGTCATCGCCACAGCGCGCCTTGCAGCTCTCCTGCGAGCAGAACCGGTTGCGGTTGCCATTGCAGCCCTTGTAGGTGAACTTTCGGCACACGCCCTTGTCGTAGAACCAGCGGGTGAGAGCCTTTGATTGGTCCTTGCTGCTGCAGAAGTTGCCCTCGTTGCGGCCCACGTAGCAATTAACGTTGTCTGAAAAACACACAAAAACACACACACATTGTTACTGACAAAAGAAATGCACTGCCCGCGATCGCTTAGGACTTCTAATTGCGGGCGATGATGTCGGCCGCCCGGCCCGCTTGGCTTTGTTGTCCGGCCCCATTTAATGCAATTAAAATTTTCCCCGTTTGCCGGGACAGATACACGAAGCAGAAGCTTATTACGCATCCAATTTTGGCGGAAGATTTCGTTTCGTTGTCAAAAAATGACCCCAAACAAGCTGCTGCCGGGTAAGCACAAACGAGCGGACGAGCTCGCGGGAGGAATTTTCGGCGAAATAAATGACAAAACCATTGTGAATTCTGGGACAACTCACTGGGGCCCGGACCGATGAGTCATGGGAGAAATATTTCGGAGATCAGCCGATCCAACTTACTCAGTTCCTTGCAGGTCGTCGTCTCTCCGCCAGCAGCCTCAGCACTCGCCACGCGAGTCAGCAGAAGCACCGAGAAAAGGCACACGGATGCGGCCAGAAGGAGCGTCAGGTTAGCCTTAAGCATATCGCTTCCTCAGCTATAGAACTTCTTACAGAACCAGAAATGCTCGCGGAATGAGGGAGGGTAATTGTTAGCCGGCTAGCCCGAAAATTTTAAGTAATCTTTTAAATACTCGAGACGCACGCTGCGGGCCAACGAACCGCACTGAATGCTGGCCATCGCACTGTCTACTCACTTTTTATACCGAGTGCCGGAAATCACCGGCTATTGCCGCCGCCGACCCTGCCCGGTTCGCTCAGAATGCTCGCGTTGAGAGACAACATCGCTGTCTCCATGGACCGCTCGATTTTCGAAAAATTCGAAAATACTTCGGTCGGTGGCGATTCGGCGGCGTGGTCAGCGTCCAGCGTCCGCCCGTCCAGTCGCTCTCTCTCCTAAGTAGCCCGCTATTTATAGCCGGATTGCCGGGTGGCTGCAGCGGGCTAACCTTATTTGCATTATCTTGCTGCTTGAATACTTTGCAATTAATTTTCAATTTGAAAACCCTTCTGTCTGTCTCCGTCCAATCCTCTTTTGGTAGGGGTCAGTTTATAAAAGTTGTCGCACCGGCAAACGAATCTTCATTTAAAATGGAATTTTTTAGGGCTGGGTCTCCGGAGTGAAATAAAGGCAGCTCCTTTGCTTAGCGAGGGGTGAGGGTGGCAGAAGTCAAGTGCTTGTTGTACCCAAGACAAATAAATCCTTTGGAGTTCTTTAATTACCCATTGGAGTGGGTTCCGCCCGCTGAAAATCTAACCATTTCAGAGTCGAAAAAGCTTCGCTTTTTTACTTTGCACCAAAAGGTAGAAGGGTATATAAGTTTTGTGTTTAAGTAATATAAAGAAGAAGGAATCCTCCAATGTAGTTAAAATAGACAGTTAAATCGATCTAGCCATGACGGTATGTTGTTTTCCGTTAGAACAGGATCTCAGAAGGATATAGAGTTGTTATACGAAATTATTTCGTATTAAGAGTTTGATTTTTTTCTGATTTTATTTTTGTATGCCATTGTGTTTGCATCATATTGCATATTTAAATGGCGATTAGTATTTTTAAATCAGTGCTGCCATCTTATAAAATACTTCTAAAGATCTGCCAACTTTGCAAAAAAAGGCCACCAAAAATTCTTAAATATGATGTGATAAAAACGAAAAGCTGCAGTAAATTGTAAAATACCGCGAACAAAAAGTCATTTCAATGTACGAAGAGTATATTACAGTCGAGTAGCCTTGACAGTTACTTCCTTACTTGCTTATGATTAATTGCAAAGCGAATACCAAGCATCTTGATGAAAAGGTGCACTTTCTCCAACCCCCCGCATGTTTGTTCCCAACGAAGGGCGGATGGTAAAACAACGCAGCACCGACGGCGACGATTAGGTTCCCTTTTGCGAAACTTTCTTGCTATTAAGATGGAGCTCACTGACTTTAAAGCTTAAGCCGAGAGTGTCAAGCATATGAGCTAATTCGAAGAACGAAAAAACTCAGGCAGGGACTCAGAGTGGTTCCAATGTTCGGCGACATAGACACATAACTTGCCGTGGGCTCATTCGTTTGGACGGGCTGACAGATTTGCGTTTTTAATTGGGCCCGACAGTCGGGTGACGGAAGGATGGCAGGGTTACGCCCGAACTGAAACGAAAATCACAGCAAGCAGAAAAGTAATACTACAAGTATGCGAGTGAGCCTGGGAGGTGCTCGAGACGGAAATCTTAGCGCAGGTATACAAAACCAGCCAAGTGTTAAGCTCGCAAGGTCACCCGCTGCGACTGTGTGGCGCCAACCAGCGCTCGTCATATCACGTGGGAGATCTTAGGCACTTCACCGGAATGGGACGTGATGTATCAGAGCTGGCGAATCAAAGAGGGCGGAGAGGGCAATTGCCTAACCTGTGGTTCTCCTCTTGGCCAAAATTTTACTCTCGGTTGTGATTTTCGATTATCCTTGTCTTGGCATCTGTGACGAGGGCAAGCCGCCCGGCCGACCGCTACTTGGGGTCTCGGTTAATTGAATTCCCATTTTTATGGTGTGACGTACACCTGCCACTGAGGGGCGGCCATGCTGGGCCTGATTTGCCCACATCGGACACCGATTGAGGCTCTGTTTGTATGTGCCACCCGCTGTTGGGAGACCTTCCGGCCGCCAATCGCTCTTGGTCGGCTTCTTCTTGTAGCTTACGGCGGGGTTTACTTTGATTCTCTGTTTTCATCGCTCCGATTGCCACTCCGCATTACAGGAGCAAATTGCCGGGTTCGGTTGCCGCAGTTGACGCAAATTGAGGAAATGGAATATTTGAATGATTTGCTTCCGGCTTTACAGTCGCTTTGCCCGCCAGCAAAAAGAGTTCGTCTTTTTTTTTGTTTGTTTCTTTTGGGAATTTGAAGCTCGTTCATGAATAATTCAAATGTCACTGGTCAAGGAATTAACCTTTTTGGTGCACGGTTTCTGACCGATAGCAAAATGTGGCAGAGCTCTGAATTGCGCCGTGGACATGTCCGTCGAGCCGGCAGTATTTGCACTGCACTCACTCATTGGTTTCCAGTCAACTGTAAAATGTCAGCGGACAATGGCGAGTAATGAAGCTGCCACTCTCCGGTGGGCGGTGCTGGGTGGTACTTATATTTTCCAGTTGAAAATTTCTCAATTTGCAATAAAAATTCCATTTTTTGTGGAATTTTAGCCAAGTCCGCCGGCTGCAGTGTCCTTGCGGTCTCGCTGGCCAAGGCGGCTCATCCAAAATAAAAAGGGTACCCGGCAATTACTATGCGCCCCTAGAAGTTATTTTTGCCGACAAAAATTTAATATCAAAACATATTTTGCTCCGCATGCCACGGAACTTGAGGAATGCGAATAGCTGAAGCTAACGGTTGCCGCCCCACCGCCACTCCTACCGTCCGCCTCCTAGCAGATCCAAGCCGAGCGGGTTTAGCGCACAAAAGTGCGCAACATTTTTGGCAGGCGTCTGGCGCCTGACGCCCGCCCCCACCGTTCCGTCATCGCCTGCGGGCATAATTATTTTAAAGCCATCGAGCGCCTTGACATTTGCCAGAAATCTCACCACAAAGCCACTCCAGCTCCAGCTTGCCGACGCTTAGTTAATGCCGAGTTATAGACAGACGACCTTTGGGCCGAGACACTAAGCGCGAGCCGGCGGCAATAGGGCGGGGGCGGCCATTTATGTAATGCGTTCTGGCCTTGTGGATGAGAATATAAAAGACGTGAAGGGCGTACCGGGGGTCGAGTGGCGGAGTGGCATGCTGGGGTGGGCTGATTTTGCTCATTTCCGACTCAAATGGATTTTGATTGTCTGCCGGGCCCATGATGGCTGGGACGTGTCTGCTATTTGTCTGCACTCGTTGGCCAGCATTGGCGGGTCCGGCTGCCGGTTGTTTGGCTCTTCTGGTCGCCTCCTCGGGGCCATTCGGTTTTATTATAATGGTTTCTATTACCATGCCCGGCATTTGTTGGCTGCCAATAGCACTGGCAGCGCCTCCTTCGGTTGGTCCTTGTGTGTGTTTTTGTTGTTGCAGCTTGCAGTTTACGTGGTCATCGCACTTAATGAGTAGTTATTTCCGGTTTTATTTCTTGATTATGAGCCAAGTTACTGGCGAGTCAAATGAACTTTAGCGCCGGCCACATCGACAGACGGCCTTGGGCCAAAACTAATTGCCGTTTATGGTCAGCCAGTTGCACATAATTTTATTAGCATAAATGCTTTCTAATTTAATTTATGCATTTCATTTTCTATCTCCCTCCACTTCAACCAAAAAGATGTTAATCTCTCACTAGTCCGGCCATCAGGGTCCAGGGTCTCTGTGTTCCACACAAGCCGGATTAATCGAGTCCCTGTCCTCTTCTTTCTTTTTAATTTCTAATTACCGGATACAGATTTCAAACCGACCACTACTCCGACGCTGCGTTGCTCAATTTCGGGCAGCCTTTGTCGCACTGGCAATTTTAATCTTGCAGAATTTTTTCAATTCATTGTCTTTCGTGTTTACGAGTTTCATTTTTCCACTATCACTATACAGTGCGAAAGTGGGAAGTGTAAAAGAAGTTACTGCGAAAAGTGTGAGTCCTGGAAGCAGACAGCTCCCACCACCGTCTTCATGCCGCTTCACGGGGTCCCATAATTAATTTTAATGCGCTTTTCCGCCGCTTTCCGCACGGCGGCTGCGGAAACGGAAGCGACAGGCAAATCTTAAAAAATTACGCGATTGTGAAGCGATTCGCGGTCGTCCTCACCCAGCCACCCGTTTTCCACTTTTCACCAATTGAAAAAACCGTAAAATGCTTAATATTTTTATTTAATGCTCCAAAGGGCCACCGCCTCAGTCTCCCAATATTGGCAATTCGGGCATTCGGAGTCTCCCTCGTCATCCACCTCACGCGTATTCAGTGAGACCGGGGCGGCAAGTGCACTTGAATGTTTGTTGTTGTTTGCGCTACCAGCCCGGCCCACGATTATGCGGTTTGCAAACCCGCACACTCTTATGCGCATTGACACGCAGCGGCAAACGAACAAGTTTAGTTGAAGCTTCCGTTGCTGTTGCTGCTGACGGGGCAAGTTCGCTAGGAGGGCGGGGCAGCTGGAAGAGCGGCTTCCGCGAGGGCCCACCACTCGTTTCGGTTGGAGTGGTCGCTTGGTTGAGGTTTCTCCTGCCCGATGATTATCAATGTGCGAAATTCGTTTGGTGTGTGGAAAATTAATTCCTTTCCCGGGCGCCGTTCATCGCCGTCGCTTTGGCGCTAGTAAATTGAAAGCACATAAACACACACACACACACTTAAACGCGCTCATTTGTATAAGGAACCGCTCACTTCCGCCAGCAATAGGTTGAAATCTGCGGTCTATTTGGCCAAGAAGATTAATCGGTTCAAATTGCTTGAAGTTCGTCCACAGAACTTGGGGGGAATTGAATGATCATTGGCGCGCGAGCTGCCTGGGCATGCAAGTTTTACAGTGCAACCAGAAGCAATTTAGTGTTAAGAAAGTTGGCCAATTCAAAAGCCCTATAAAAGTTGTTGAAAGTCTTAATATAAAAAAAAACAGAAATGTTATTTTTAAGGCAACCCAGTTGCATTGAAATTGATTTTGATTCGAGTCCGTCACCCGCCGGATATCCCTGGCATAAAAGCTCTCTGCTGAAGGATGACTGGCATCCCCTGCCTTTTGGGAGGTATTTATAATACCTCCAGCGGATGACACTTTGAGCTGTGCTTGGGCTTGGAATCAATGGGCAGCAGCAGATTCCGGTTACTAAAACTTTTGCTTATTAAATTTTGGCTATTGCAGTTCAGGTTTTGAGCTCAGGATGCTAAACAAAACTTAAGAGCAAACAGCGGAGCGAAAGAACTAGACTAGAAACGTCTGAAGAGATTTGGTCTAGCATCAACTTTTGGCCAGCATCTTCAGGTTACACTCATTCCTCAGTCCCTATAAATACAGCAACCGATCTACTATTTCGAACTCTGGTGTACGAAAATTGCGGACTCTTTCTTAAAAAAAGAATTGGTTTAGCGTTGTTAAGAGATGTGCGGATTGCTCCGACACCAATGAATTCAACTGTTAGACTGAACTGTTTCTTTATTCAACTATTT
>JBAMCP010000818.1:6254-35225 GCA_037075105.1 Lissocephala sabroskyi
AACTCCTACAGCACCTACGACAACTACTGCCCCTTCTACAAGACCGCCGGCATGCTGCGCAACATGATGGCCTTCCATTACTATGCCACCCAGGCTGTGACCAACACGGCTGGACAGGATGCCCATGTGACTTGGGGTCTCATTCGAGAGAAAGCCTCGCAGCTCATGTACGCTTTGTCGACAATGAAGTTCAAGAGCCCCAAAGATGGACAGGAGTCCGTGGAGGAGGAGTTCCAGAAGATTCACGATGACATCGTTAGAACTTTTAAGAATCTAGAGGAAAATGTGGCCCAGTATATGTAGGAATTCTAGCTGTAGCCCAAAATTACTTGTATTTCCCCTGAACTAACTCTTTGCCTTACTAAAGAACGATTAATTATCGATTGCCCTGGCTAATTCTAATCGAACTTCCTTCCTCGGAAGCCGGAATCTGTAAAAGTTTAGAGGAAAATGTGGCCCAGTATATGTAGGAGTTTCAGCTGTAGCCGAAAATTATTTCCCTGAACTAACTCTTTCCCTTGCCTTACTAAAGAACGATTAATTATCGATTGCCCCGGCCAATTATAATCGAACTTCCTTTCTCGGGTGCCGGAATCTTTAAAAATTTAGAGGAAAATGTGGCCCAGTATGTGTAGGAGTTTCAGCTGAAGCCCAAAATTACTTGTATTTTCCTTCAACTAACTCTTTTCCTCACTAAAGAACGATAAGTTATCGATTGTCCCAGCTAATTCTAATCGAACTTCTTTCCTCGGAAGCCGGAATCTTTAAAAGTTTAGAGGAATATGTGGCCCAGTATATGTAGGAATTTTATCTGTAGCCCAAAGTTACTTGTATTCTCCCCGAACTGACTCCTTTATATCTTATAAACCTTACTAAAGAACGATTAGTTATCGATTGCCCTGGCTAATTCTAATCGAACTTCCTTCCTCAAAAGCCGGAATCGCACTTAAACTAAATCAATTTGCCACATTGCCGTTCCGCTTTGCGGCAGGCAGCCAAATGTCAACAAAATTACCGATTTATTCAAAAAGTTTATTAATGCTTTCGAATAGAAAGCCGCCCTCTAGACACATTTGCCTCTGTCCCGCCGCCTCGGCATCCTCAAGACCACAGGAACTTTTGTGCAGCCGGAGAGCAAAGAAAAAACCCAGATCGATTTCGATTCAATTAGTGGAAATTAAATGTCAGAGTAGAGGCTGTGTGTGTGGGTGTGTGTGTGCGAGTGGGCGTGCCGATAAGCATAGGAGACCCTGACGGCTGTGGTAGAAAAGCCAATACCAGATTTTCGCACGACGTCCCTGCCCCGCCACCCCCACCCACATTGGTTACTAGCCAAGCCAGCCATAAAATGAGCACAAAAAGGAGCAAGCCAAAAATCAGTTCAATTTCAAATTGAAAATCCCCTTACAACTTCCTTTTCCGCTCTACGAGAAGAGCCTGCCCCACAAGTTCCTACAAACAGACCGCACACACACGTGCTCCCTTGATATATGTACACCCGCAAGGACATACAACATATATAGACCGTAGATATGTGTAAGTGAGCGAATTTGTGGGGGCGGGCGGTTGGCATGACGAACGTGGCGGTGGTGTATAAGCAATATGCGCTAATTGGCTGCCATTCGCTGTTCCTAGCTGCTGTCAGCAGGGACCTCCCCCCACCCACTTTAAAATTGAACTCCAAAGTGGCTGGGTATGCGGGTTGTCGCGGCCAACGCCGAGGTTGCCGAGTTCTAAACGTTATTGCATAATTTCAAAGGGTTAAGCCATTGAGCTTTAATGCAAATTTCCCATTGAAAGTCAAACAGTCAATTCGGTATAGCGGCGATAATCGTAAAAGGATAATGGCGCTAAAAGAGCATAAAAAAGCTGCCACTCACCAGTATAACTCCCAAGACAGTCTCCATGGAACGCCGGAGCGTGTATGTAAATGCGCGTTCGCTTTTCACTCTCGTCCTTTCAATTACAACATTTTTTGGCCAAACAGGAGGTGGTGGAGCGTCGGAGGCAAAATCAGCTAGATATTAAGGCGGCTTGATAAGCAGCTTTCTAGAATTTGAGTCGAGCAACTGAAAGTGGAAAAATATAAAATAAACAAATATAACAGCCCAGCATTTTCGACTATGATATACGAACACACATTTGTGATACCCTTTTAAAAAATATTTACCCTATCAGTTTTTCTTTGATATTGAACGTTTTTTGACATAGGCAGAAAGTGGTAAATATAAATCTGATTTAGATACCTTTCCGTCGTTTGGTAACCCTTTAAACCGTCATACAGGATCACAGTCGAACACACTTTTGTGATATGTACCCCTTTAAAAGATATTTACCCTATCCGTTTTTCTCTGATACTGCAAGATTTTTCATACTGATGAAGACAGAAAGTGGGTGGGGCTTAAAGGGTATAAATCTTATTGAGATCCTTTTCCCAGTCCTCCCGGTACTCTGACAATATTGCTTATAAGTCTGAAGGATTGCTCAAGTCCTGTATACCCTTGCTGTTTAGGGTACAGGGTATAATAAATAAGAAAGCGAAAATAACAACAAAATTCTGTTTTGCCGACAGTCAAAATACACAGAAAGTTGGCTTTCGCTGCGTGATGCTCACCAGGACGACGGTACAGTCCTTATTGCCACTGTCAATGATGCCACAAGGCCACGGGATATAATACACATAAGCGGCCCTGTGTCCCAAAGACGTTGGTGGCAACTTAATTTGCAACTTATACCCCAAATCCTTTTGATTTTGTTTTTTTTTTTTTAAGGCGCCTTCGTTTCGGTTGTTTTCCTTACTTTCTGCTCTTTTGTTTGTGACCCTCGGCTTCTCAAGAAAGTACCGCCCCACCCGCTCATATGTAAGGACGCTTGTATGGTGCGTGTCCTTTTTGTCGGAACGGCTGCTTACGGCCTGCAGTTATTTACAAAAATTAAGATCCTTTTCTGTTAATCTTTTTTGGGCGCATTGGCCGCATGTCCCTTCCTGCACTCGCGAACTTTGACGACCTGCCCGGGGGGCGGTTTATGCTTTCGGTTTTGGGTCGCTATCATAACTTAATGCAAACTGATTTCCGAAACAAATTGTTTAAACGAGAAACGCATACCCTGCAAAACTTTGGACAACAAGTGGCCATTCGCTGTTGAGATTCCGCTCCGCTGCGTGTGCTCGCAAATTTCCCACGCCGGAAACTTTTCTCCCCTCTGCGAATCTGTCATCAACACACGCGCTTCAAAGAGCTCCGATTTTCGAATGTGTTTCATTTATAATGCCCTCTCTCCCAGGCCTGTAATGGATGCTTTAAAAAGTTTCTCCATAAAAATTTGTTCGCAAAAGCTGCTTTTCTTGTCACTCGACCTCAACCGGAAAGCGAGCGGCCACCATCTACGCCCAGGATAATAAAAACTTTAAGCTTCTTTTCAAGCAAACAATGCCGAGCATTGGGAACCCAAAAGGGCAGACAGGTAGTCGCGCAAATTTACTCCACAGCCTGATGGGAGCTTGGTGATATTAAATCGGCTAAGCAGCGCGATTGTCGTCTCGCCAGATTCAATTTGCTCTTTGCCAGTCCAGCCGAGCGAGCCAAAGTGCAGATGATTAGGCACTTGACACATCGACTCGCATCGATGGCTCGGCGTGGAGGCTCCCGAGAAATGCACAACACGAGTACGTGCCACCGACAGGGCACTTATTTGCAAGTGGCCTACGAAAAAGTTCTGTCTGTGTCGCATTTTCCTATTAGCATGCACTCGAAGGCATTTTGCAACAAAATATGCAAATGCCAAGAATTCGAGCTGAACTCTCTTTGGCTGCTAGCCATGCTGACGCATTGACATGGCCAGAAATAGGTAACGTTGACCTGACACTTAACCTCCCTCTTTGAACTCATCTAAAGTCCACCCACCACCAACTATCGGACGTGGGGGGAATGGCGGCTTATCTGCCGCAGACTGGGTTAGGTTGCGTCTGCTTTTAATTGAATTTTGAAACCGCATAACTGAAATCGCAAAGCCAGCCAAATCTGCGCTCAGCCATTCGACAGGCAATAAAACTGTTGTAAAATCGTTTGCCGGTCCGTCAGTACCTCTGTCCAGCCGACAGACAGGCCACTCAAGGAAAAAATAATAAGAAAAGGAGCGAAGGAATAGTGGCCACTGGCAGGCGGCCACACAGGCCAGCAGCCATAAGTGAGTGCCGGATTACAACCGATGGCCAGCTGGCGATAAGACGCATCGGCAATACTAGCCAGGCTAACCCGACTGGCCAGCGCGACCTCTCCTGGCTGGTCAATTAGTTGCAGCATTAAAGGATCTGGAGGAGCAGCCAGGAATTTATTGGGAGTCGAGTTGGTCGGGGTGGCTTATCGCTGTAACCAGGCAGCCAGGCCTCGTCCTACACATGCCGTAATTGACTTGTTGCCAAGTAATTGTTGCCTGTTAACTGCTGTTGTCAGGGGATTATCTACAGTTCGTTGAAAATCGACAGATCCGCTCAGGGGAGGCGGACTGCCTCAAGACCGCCTCATATCTTGGCGCACCTCCGAGCACACACACACACTTGTCCCAAACTCATTTAAGTGTGCAAAAGTGCAGAGTGAATAGGAAAAAGTAGCCTTGCCCTAATTGGGTTGAATTGGAGTGGTTTGTTTGTTGTTTTGGACGGGCATTCAGCCTTGAACTTTGTTCGCCTTGACTAGTTTGTGTCCCAAGGAACTAAATGGCTTAACGCTTTTGGTAGGACCGCTAACGAATATATGAAAACACAGACACCTTGATGAGCGAGGCTAATGCGGAGACCGCGAGAATTTCATTCATACTCGTGCAATTAGAGTGGAGTGACGGCCGGCCGGGGAGTTGCGGCGGGCCAGCCACTAGTCATCAGGTTTTTGCTGTTCATTTTACTCTGCACTTTTAAGCGCGCTAATTAAAAATGTGGCCCTCTCATCTGCTTCGCTCGCAGCGGCCACAATCTATCGCCTGCCCGACCATCCCCACAATACATCTATTTTCCATTGCATACTTACCGGCGCTGCGTTGCGGCTGCGTAATTAACGCCCCCACTTTTGAATGGCGGCGTCGGCGGCGGCGGTTCGGCTTTGGCTGGCTTTTATAACGGTAACTGCAGCAGCGTAGCGTGCCTCCTAGGTGGCAATGTCGGGATGTGGTGCGGTCTGCTCGTGGCTTTGTCTGTGCCAGAGTGCGGCTGCCTCTTTAGGTGCGGTCCGTGCGGTGTATGTGTGGTGGTCGGGTCCGTAAGTTTTTAGATTGCATATTTATTAAAATGCTGCAACAAAAAAAATAACGGTAAAGCAAAGTTAAAATATAATAACTCTTGCTGTTATTCCCCCCTCCCATCAGAGTCGGCTACCATCGTCATTTACTTTGCCCGTTTCGCTTCCTTTGCGCATTTCGTAAGCAGCTTTTGTCCGCAGGTGTTGCTATTGTTGGCTTAACGGTTTATGCGCCATTATTGCGTCCATTTTTTAGGGATTTTATTTTTCTGCCCAGCTCCCGCTCCAGCTCAGGATCAGCTCACATTCTCCTCTCCCTGCCCGCGCCCGCACATAAGATGCTTATTAATTTCCCATTGGGCGCTTCTAATACGCTTAACATCCCGGACTCAGGATCCGACTAATTGCGCGCTAATTTCAATTATCAACAGCTCGATAGAAAGACTCATTCAGCCCACCGCCGGACGGCGAGACAAAGGCAGCAGCGGCCGGCTAACGAGCTTTTATTAATGGCCTAATTGCCGGGCCACTTCGCTGCACTGATCTCCCGCTCTTTGGGGTCTGGCCACGCAATTAGCACAAAATTTATTTCCCCACATTTTGCATTTTTGAAACGTTAAAACGGCAGCAACCAAAGAGTCCAATAAAAGGTAAATAATACTCAAGGTTTAAAAGTTTAGAAAAATAATAAAGAAATCGATAATTCGATAAATTGTGAAAAATAATCCAAGGAGACCAAAGAGCCAATCGAAAGTTGCGCACACTTGAGTAAATATTTTTAAGCCCCAGAAAGAAAAGTCTGTAAACGAATGCAAGTGCAATAAAATTCAATCAGGCTGATGTATCGTTAAATAAATTTTATTTTGATATTTATCCGAGTTACAAACGATTTTGCTAGCAAGCCTCGACCGCTGTGGTGTCTACTCAGCGTTTGCTTCGAATTCACAAATATCTACCACCTCTGGAAATTTGGGTCTACTCTTTGGGGAACTAACAACAATTAAAGTCAGACCCAGAATCAGTCTAGTAAATGGTAATCAACGCGAATCCTCCGTAGAGAACCGCACACGGGTAGGCAATCAGCAGCTGCTGGTGGTCCATAGAGAACGCAGTGGCGAACAGCTTTGAGGCCGATATGGCGCACCAAAATATGGAGATTCCACTCACAATTAGGCCGAGCGTGCCCCTGCAAATTCCACACGGAGTGAAGGAGAAAAAAACGTGAGAAAAATCAATAAGCAATGCATATGCATGAAGCTATTTTACTAAAGATGGAGTATCTATGGATGTGCGAGTGTGCAAATGAAAAAGCCAACGTGCGGATATAGAATCGCTTGGAAATGAAGTGTGAAAATTGTAAAAAAGTACGAAAATAAATAAAGCAGAGCAGAAAATTCGCATGCCAAGTTAATTGAACCGCTTCCCTTTCTGGCCCTACCGCCTCGAAGACACTTGCCAGGCCGCGCCAGGCGAACCAGCGGCCCCGGCTGTTCCCCCAATTCTTGCTCACTTTGCATATTCCCCAAACAAACTCAATTAAAACGCCGCACTAAAAAATCGCAGAAATATTAACTGCAAACTTCCACAGACTGGTATATGAACATCAACGCCAACGCCACCGCCGATCTGCTGCCCAGGCGGACACACTCGCCCCACACACTCGCAGTTAAAGTGCAGCCGCTTAACCAACAAATAAAAACCAGCATACAAACGGCAATTGCAGCTGGGAATGAGGCGAAAAAAAACTATAGCCAGATGGGCAAGGCGAATGGGGACGAGCAAAACGCTGTTGGCGTCAAGCAAACCCAGGCGATAGTTGTTTTTCGTGCCGGCACCAACACAGAAATTATGACGGGCCACACGCAGGCCAGCAGTCGACGATTTGCAGTTGGACTGGTGGTCCAAGCGTGCGGCATTTGCGTGCTCGCTGTTGCTCCATAAAACGCGTGGCACACAAAAAAAAGGAGGAAAAATACGGAAAAATGAAAAAGCGACTAACAAGTGCTGGACACATATTTGAAAAGGAAGGAAAATACGTGGCACTGGCATTCGGCGGCGTATTTGTCGGCGGACCGGACCGACACTGGCTGCCCATGCTCTCTATCTCTCTTGAAATTTTACTCCACTTTGGGGGGCACAAATTAAGCGTGGTCAGCCCACAGAGCTGGCAATTACCAGCCATACTCTGAATCCAAAAAGGTGTAGTGTTTTCGAGAACCGCTTCCTCTCAACATATTTAAAAGCCCCGACCGAAAGTTCTTCCTAGGATTCCCCAGTGTGTGTGTTTAAGAGTTTAAAGAAGTAAGCAGAGATCAATTTTGCTCGAGAAGCCATGCAGTGATAAAGTGAAAATGATTGGGGTCGACTTACTGGATTGTGATCAAGATGTTTATGCCAGACAGGACCACCATGGGAAGCAGGCAGTAGCCTAGAACGGAAGCAACGGCTCCGAAGGTGACCTGGGCCCGTGTCACCATCAAGGACAAGAGGCAATAGAAGAATATGCAGCCCATCACGCCGATGCCGTAGATATAGGAAAATGTGACTTTTCCGCTCTGCAAAGAAAGGAAATTAGAAAAATTCCGCGCTTTGAAAAAGCCACAATCACCCACCAGCAACAGAAAGCCGCCCAGTGTCAGGCAAAACACCAAGGGACCTGCCATGTCAGTGTCCTGCAATATTTGCTGCTCGGTGCCGCGCAAAGGATTCAGAACAGCCAAAGTCTGAAAAGAAAAAACATAGTGAATATCGAAGGATCTCTTCCCAATCCAATTGGTTCTAAAACTGAGTTCATAAATGATTAAGGACTGCATAATTCAGTTGTCAGGGGAGGCTTCATTTTTATATACATATTTTATATCCTGGAATAACCACTTGCTCAGTGCGCTTGTCCAGAACTTGCGCTCTTCACTCTGCATTTAATTAGCATTTATGGAGGAGGACGAACGCAACTTCCCCTTAGCACTTTTATGACGGTTGGCTCATTACCATTTTCATTTCTCAATTAACACAAACATAATAAATCTCGGGAAAAAATGTACGCAAATTTTACTTAATGGAAATGCTGAGAGTTACAGAGCATAAACAGCAGAATCACAATGCGAAAGGCAATGGGGAATGGGAGAGAAATTTAATTAAAAATCGCAAAAGTAGTTTTATTTATTTTAAGCCAACTTGCCTACTGCCAGCGCCACTAACGACACTAACCCAACCGCCGGGACAAAGCAAAATATGTCTTCATTAATGGCAAACACAAAACAAATGCAACTGGCCCTCGTTGAGGAGCATAAAATGTAAATGGGCTTGGATAAAATTGTTCCGAGAGTACAAAGGCAAAATGCAAAAACATTTAAATTTCAATTAATTCAAAGACGAAAACTGCACGGCCTTCAAGCTGACCGGGTCGGCGGCATTGCTGTTGGCATTGCCTTAAGTGGCTCGATGGACAAATTGGAAAAGAGGAAAACAAAGAAATCACAGGGGATGCAAAGGCAAGAAAAATGCAAGAAATGGAAAGCTTCGTTTGTTCCTAACAATGGCGCCTTGACAAATGGCAGGACGTAATATTCAAGGCTCTTCAAGTTGTTTCCAGACTCCCAATTGTTTTACTTACCTTTTGGAATATGTGATTTGGATTGATACCCAATTCTGGAAAATAAACGAAATCATTAACAATGATATTCTGGGAGTATACGGCTGACTTACCTTCCAGAAGAGGAGGCTCATCATCGAACTCGTTCCCGGCATTGCCTTCCGCCTTAAAGGATTTTTCTTGATTAAAACTGTTATCTGTGTAAGCGGTTGGGTCGTAGAAGCCACCAAGACCCTGACTTGGGGTGTTGGCGTAGGCAGCATCGTAGTTGGGGGGCACTGATGCCTGTGTATTGTCGAAGCTTTGGAAGTTACTAAAACCAAGAACACAATATTAGTAAAGCAATTTCGGCAACAGTTGGCTTCAGTGGTTGCTTACAGTTCCTGGCCGAACTCCGGCGCGTCGAAGTTGTAGCTGACGTCAGCAGGCCCGGAGGCGTAGAAATCGTTGGGACTACCGAACTGGGACATGTTGCGATTACAAGCAACACTTAATTAACTGAATTAAATATATTATCCAGGAAATAACAAAAAAAAGTAAAAATTCTTATTTTACACGTCACTGGCGTTCAACGCAAATTTCGATAATCAATAATGCAACCCTGTGAGCGTCCAATGGTTTCAGAGTTGTCGCATTTCTCGATAAACCAAAACAGATGCTTTTTGGCGGGTTAATTTAAAAGAAGATCCACTCCAGATAACCCGTCTATTTTTCCTTAAAAACTTCAATTTAAAATAAAGCGCGCACACCGAATTAATGTTTCGAAATTGTTAATAGGTTATAGACTTGTGGTAACAATAATGTAACAATTATATAACTTAGCACAACATAGATATTTAAATACACAGAAAGGTATATTTATGCATGTCGCCACTTCTGCGCGGGCTATTTCGTTGCGCTGTGTTCTTTTGTGTTCGTCAAACTCAAGGGAACAGCCAGATTCCTGGTTAGTTTTTGACTTAAAAATAAATAGATTTAAATATCTTATCGTGCGATACAACTTTTGGTACATTGCATATGACTAGATTGAACGGGGAATTCGAATAACGACCTCACAGTTTAGTTTGGTTTGGCTATTGAAAGGTAATTCGGCTGGAACTATTTAATCCTCCAGGTTGCGGAAGGCCTGCTGCAAGTCCTCGTGCAGTTGGTCATAGTCTGCCTTTATCTTCTGCTCGCCATCCTTCACGGGATCCTAGCAAATCAAAACCAAATAAATATCAAAGTCCAACTCGCAAAATGTCCACCTTACCTTGAACTTCATCGAGGACAACTGATACATAATTCCACCCATAGACTCCCGAATGGTGTTCCAGGTAATTTTGTTGTCCGACTGGGCCGTCGACTCCACCGAGTGACGCGCCATCTCATAGAAGGCCAGAATATTCCGAAGCATTCCCACGGTTTTGTAAAACGGACACACCCGATCGTACGGGGAATACGAGTTCTGTTGCAAGAAATCGTCCTTCAGCAGTTTAGCCACTTCCAGAGTGACTTTATCGGTTTCGGCCAGCGAAGCTTTGCCCACCAATTGCACAATCTCCGACAAGTCCTCTTCCTCCTGCAGAATCTCCTTCACCTTCGTTCGCAAGGGCACGAATTCCGGGAAGTTCTTGTCGTAATATTCATCCAACGCGCGCATGTACTTCGAGTACGAAATAAGCCAGTTGATGGAGGGGAAGTGCTTGCGCTGGGCCAGCTTCTTGTCCAGACCCCAGAACACCTGCACGATACCCAAAGTGGCGGAGGTCACGGGATCGGAGAAGTCACCTCCAGGCGGAGACACAGCACCGACAATGGACACGGAGCCCTCACGTTCGGGATTACCCAAGCACTTGACTCGTCCCGCTCGTTCGTAGAAGGTCGCCAGACGGGCACCCAGGTAAGCAGGGTAGCCGGAATCGGCCGGCATTTCGGCCAGACGACCGGAGATTTCACGCAGCGCCTCGGCCCATCGCGAGGTGGAATCGGCCATCATGGCCACATTGTAGCCCATGTCTCTAAAGTACTCGGAGAGGGTGATGCCGGTGTAGATGGAAGCCTCACGAGCAGCCACTGGCATGTTTGAGGTGTTGGCCACCAGAGCCGTTCGTTTCATGATGGACTCGGTGACTCCGTCAATTTCGCAGGTTAACTCGGGGAAGTCTCGCAGAACCTCGGACATTTCATTGCCACGCTCACCGCAGCCCACATAGATGATGACATCGGAGTTCGAATACTTTGAAAGAGCCTGGCAAAGAAAACAAAAGTTATTCACAAAATCCTTGTGGGGTGGACTGCTAATTACCTGAGAAATTACAGTTTTCCCGCAGCCGAAAGCCCCGGGAATGGCGGTGGTTCCGCCCTGAACGCAAGGGAACAAGGAGTCCAGGACTCGTTGTCCGGTAAACAAGGGATGGTTGGCTGGCAGCTTCTCTGTGCACGGACGTGGCTGACGCACAGGCCAAACCTGCAACATAGTGTGCTTCGTGATTTCACCGTCGAACTCCGTCTCCAGGACGACGTCCTCCAGGTTGTAGTTGCCCGCTGGCGCAATATAGCGGACCGTTCCCTTGGCACGAGGACCCACAATCATTCGCTGCTTCACAAGGGTATTTTCGTGAACCACTCCGTAGAGATCGCCGCCAGTGATGTGCGATCCAACTCGGACGTTGAGGGGGTTGAATTCCCACATTTCGGAGCGCGACAAGGCCGGCGTGTTCACACCCTTTGGTATGTAAATGGAGCTGGTCATGATGCCAATGTCCTTGAGCGGGCGCTGGATGCCGTCGAAAATGCTGCCCATTATGCCGGGTCCAAGTTCCACCGAGAGCGGCTTGCCAGTGCGCAGCACAGGGTCGCCCACTGTGACGCCGGAGGTTTCCTCGTACACCTGGATGGTGGCCATGTCGCCCTCCAGACGGATGATCTCGCCCACCAACTCGTAGTAGCCGACGCGCACCAGCTCGTACATAGCAGAGCCAGACATGCACTCAGCAGTGACGACTGTGGAAAACCAAAAGCGTTAGGAGGTGGAAAATCGCATGATTTTTGGGGGCATTACCTGGGCCAGAAACTGCGTATACTCGGCCATACTCGGACTCTCGGTCCTCGTCCTTGAACTTGCGGAGATTCGACATGATGGTTTGGCTTTATTTGCTGCAAGAAAACACAAAACGATGAAGTGCACATTACACAGCCATTTCGCACACATAGACAATTTTAGGTGCCGCTGGGGGCCCAAAAATATTATACACTTTCTTCGCATTATTGATTTTTCCTATAAACTTGAATCTGTCCGCGAAAACTCTCCGAGAAAAGGCAAATCGAGGAATTACTATAGTGACCAAGTTGGCGAGAGCACAGCAAGGATATGTTGATTTTAGTGCTTCCGAAAAAATTAGTTCTGCTTACGCACATTTTTGCCTTTTTGTTTTATTTTTATGCTTCCTTCTCAGCGTTTCCACGACCAACCAAGTGGACGGGCACCTCACACAGCCTCACACACACACACACGCAAGCACACTAAATTTGGAGGGATGCCAACTTAATTCGCCGATTATCCGATTAAATTTAATTTACTTTTAAAATCATAGCATTCATCAGATCTAGCTTAATTATTTTATCCCTTTTAAGGCTTTTTAATAAATTAATAAATTAAACGGAACCTCACCCGGAAAATTGACTTTGCATGCGGTGTTTTCATGCCGATAGGCGAAACTACCGCCGAGAACACAAGAAGAAGAAGAACTTCAAACATGCTAAATTTTACCTCGCTATTATATTTCAGAGCCGTTTCTATTTTCTAGAAGTAGAATCTCGGTCTTTGGCTTTAATAAGAATACTTTTAATCATAATCATTTAATTAAAAAAATATTATTTTTAACGAGCTGTTTTGCACCGCGAAGGTTGCAACTCTGCCGCTCAAATAACATAGAAGAAGAAGAAGGAAAAAAATTCCAACCGAAAGTTCTTCATTTATTTATAAGATAAACATTAAGAAAGTGGAAAAAGGAAGTCCAACTGAGCGCAGAAAAACACCGACGTTGCCATAATGTCGACCGCGTCGATTGTTCAGCAGTTTGTGAACGGGCTGAAGTCCCGGAATCGCAATGTGCAAAACAAGGCGGCGCAAGACCTTTTCCTGTACGTGAAGACCGAACTCCGGGAGATGAGCCAGGAGGAATTGGTTCAGTTCTTCGATGAGTTCGACCACCACATTTTCAACATGGTAAATGCCGCGGACATAAACGAAAAGAAAGGCGGGGCTCTGGCCATGAGTAAGTAGCCCACAGTGATATCCTCCTAAGAGCACATGACAATTCCCTTTCCATTTTAGAATGCCTAATCAGCGGGGATACATTCAATACAATGAAAGGAATTTCGCCCTATTTAAATCGCTTGCGTGATCTGCTGCTCATCAACGATGTGTCCGTAATGGAGATCGCTGCACGCTCTCTAGTTAAGCTGGCCACCTTGCCAGGATCGAAAGGTGCCGAGTCCTTTGATTTTGACATTAAGAATGCCTTCGAAATGCTCAGCGGCGATCGCCAAGAGGTAAACACCATCGCAAACCCTTTGTGCCATTCAATCTGTCTAAAAACCTTCTGTTCTTTTAGTATCGCCGTCACGCAGCTGTGTTCATTTTGCGGGAACTGGCCATTGCCTTGCCCACATACTTTTACCAGCAGATACTGAACTTTTTCGATCACATTTTTAATGCCATATTCGATCCAAAACCTGCGATTCGGGCCTCCGCTGGAGAGGCTTTGCGAGCGGCCCTTATTGTCACGGCCCAGCGGGAAAACACAAAGCAATCAAGCGAACCTCAATGGTACAAAATCTGCTACGACGAGGCCAACAGCAGTTTCAACACAGAAATCACCGCTGTCAAGGACCAAAAGGGCATGACCCGGGATGATAGAATCCACGGCGGCCTGATTGTCTTCAACGAGCTGTTTCGCTGCGCCAACGCTGCTTGGGAGCGACGATATACAACCTTGAAATCGCTCTTCCCAAAGCCGCACAACAGCAAGTTTTTGGAGGCTTCAATATCCTCGAATGTCGGCAGCCAACTGACTACAATTGTGCCGCGTCTGAAGATGCCATTCATTGACAAACTGAGCGGCACCCAAAGCTACCTGGACGGAGAACAGTCCTTGCATGGAATCGCCAACAAGTTCGCAAATGTAAGTGAAATTCCTATCTATCTATCCGGATTCTAATGCGTTTTGAAATCCTAGCTGCACGTTTTGGAGTCGGCCTACGCGCGGGAAATCCTACAAGAAAACTACTCAACCATCTGCGACAATATTTTGGAGCTGCGCGGCTCAAAATCCCCCCATGTCCAGCAGGCTCTCCTGCAAATTCTCCCCCGACTGGCGGCCTTCAATGGCAAGGTCTTTGTTCGCCAATACTTGGCGACTTGGGTGAATCACTTGATGAGCATCTTGCGGGGCAAGGAAAAGGACCGCACTGTGGCCTATGTGACCATCGGCTACTTGGCCGTGGCCGTGGAACGCGACATTGAAAAGCATCTGAAAACCATCACATCCACAATTAAACTCGCCCTGCCGCCCAAAGACTTAGTCAGCAAGCGCAAGACTCCAGTCGACCCAGCTGTGTTCGCCTGCATCACCCTGCTGGCGCATGCTGTCAAATCGGACATAGCCGAGGATATAGACGAAGTTCTGGGCCAAATGTTCTACACGGGACTGTCGCCCGCGCTGACTGTTTGCTTAAGGGAACTAGCCGAGAATGTGCCTCAGCTTAAAGCTACAATCACAAAGGGACTGATCGATGTGCTCTCGCAGGTGCTTATGAAGAAGCCTTCGGCTCCTTACAATGCCATACCACCGATTCCTATTGACGCTGCAGCGCTGCTGCAAACGGCCGACGAGGCCACAATCGTCCTGGCACTGAAAACCCTGGGCACTTTTAACTTCGAGGACCAGAATATGCTGGACTTTGTCCAACTGTGAGTAGTTTAGGTTGTGATTGATGTGTTGACTTACCTTTGAATCTCCTGCAGGTGTGCGGACTCCTTCATCAATCACGAGCAGAAGGACATTCGCCTGGAAGCAGTGCAAACCTGCACAAGGCTCCTTAAGCTCGCTGTGTTATCCTCCGACAATATGGACAATTCGAAGACCCTCAGTGACACTGTATCGCATGTTATAGAGCGGCTGCTGACCGTGGCCATCACCGACACTGACTGCAATGTGCGGATTCGGATCCTGCGCCTGCTGGACGAGACATTTGACGCAAAGCTGGCGCAGCCGGAGTCTTTGAATTCCTTGTTCATAACCCTGAACGATGAGATCTTCGAGATCCGAGAGTTGGCCATGATCACAATCGGGCGACTTTCTTCCATGAATCCTGCGTATGTCATGCCAAAGCTGAGGACAACTATGATAGAACTGCTGACCGACCTCCAGTATTCCGGGATCAACCGCAACAAAGAACAAAGCGCTCGGATGCTCGACCATCTGGTGATAAGCACTCCTCGTCTGATTTCGTCCTACATGAATCCGATTTTGAAGACGCTGGTGCCCAAGCTGCACGAGCCAGAATCGAATCCCGGCGTGGTGCTCAACGTGCTGCGCACGATTGGTGACCTGGCCGAAGTCAACGGCGGCTCCAATGAGATGGAACTCCGAGCGGACGAACTGCTGGCCATTTTGCTGGAGATGCTAGGCGATGCCGGCAGCCCGAACAAAAGGGGTGTGGCTCTTTGGACTCTGGGCCAAATCATAAGTGCCACAGGCCGAGTCGTCACGCCGTACCACAAATATCCTGTGCTGATTGACATCCTGATCAACTTCCTGAAGACCGAGCAGCGGCGCACCATCCGCAGGGAAACCATACGCGTGCTGGGCCTGCTGGGGGCAATGGATCCGTACAAGCACAAGAGCATAAAGGGCTTGATCGACAGCCAAAAGGACAATGTGCTGATTGCCTATTCCGACGGGAAAGTGGACGAAATACAGGACATCTCCACGGCCGAGCTGCTGGTGAACATGGGCAACATGCTGGACGAGTACTACCCGGCGGTGGCCATAGCAGCCCTGATGAGGATCCTGCGGGACCCCACGCTCAGCACGCGGCACACGAGTGTGGTCCAGGCGGTGACCTTCATCTTCAGGAGCCTCGGCATTAAGTGCGTTCCCTATTTGGCGCAAGTGCTGCCAAATCTGCTGGACAATGTGCGGACGGCAGACGGCAACCTGCGCGAGTTCCTCTTCCAGCAGCTGGCCAATCTGGTGGGCTTCGTCAAGCTCCACATAATCAGCTACATGAGTGACATTTTCAAGCTGATCAAGGAGTTCTGGACCATCAACTCCTCGCTGCAGCCGACGCTGATCAACTTGATCGAGGAGATTGCTGTGGCCTTGGGCTGTGAGTTCCGCGACTATCTGGCCCAGCTGATTCCACAGATCCTACGCGTCCTGCAGCATGACACATCCAAGGATCGCATGGTCACGAAACGTCTGCTCCAAGCGCTTCGCAAGTTCGGCAACACCCTCGGCTATTACCTGCCGCTGATTGTGCCGCCGATTGTCAAGCTCTTCGACTCACCCTACGTGCCCCAGCAGGTGTCCTTGGCCGCTCTAGAGACCATCAACGGCATGGCCTGGCAGCTGGACTTCACCGACTTCTCCTCGCGCATAATTCACCCGCTCGTGCGGGTCCTGGACACCGAACCGGAACTACGGACTCAGGCCATGACCACGCTCTGCTCGCTGGTCATTCAGCTGGGCAAGAAATATTTGGTGTTCGTTCCAATGGTCAATCGTGTGCTCACCAAGCACCGCATCATCGACTCCAGGTACGAGAAGCTGCTCACCCGCATTCAGTGCAACACGACGATGAGTCTGGACGAGGAGTTCATCAATCGCCAGCTGATGTGCAAATACACGATGCCTTTTGTCATGGATGCCACCAACAAGAACCTCAAGGTGTCCACCGACGAGCTGCGCCAGGCCTGGCAGGTGACCCGCCGTGTGTCCAAGGACGACTGGGTGGAGTGGCTGAAGCGGCTCTCGATCGGCCTGCTCAAGGAGTCTCCTTCGCATGCCCTACGAGCGTGTCGAGTGCTGGCCCAGGACTATGAAACCTTGCTGCGGGATCTCTTCAATGCGGCCTTCATATCCTGCTGGACGGAGTTGTCGGCGGAGCACAAGAACGAGCTGACCCAGTCGCTCATCCAGGCCCTGCAGGTCACGGACATGCCTGAGATAACCCAGACGATCCTCAACCTGGCCGAGTTCATGGAGCACGGCGACCGCGATCCCATTCCGATTGAGACCAAGTTGCTGGGCACCCGAGCCATGGAGTGCCGCGCCTACGCCAAGGCCCTGCGCTACAAGGAGGAGGAGTTCGCCCTGCGCAAGGATCCCCAAGTGTTTGAGTCCCTGATCCTTATAAACAACAAGCTGCAGCAGCGCGAAGCGGCCGAGGGTCTCCTCACCACCTACCGCACGGCCGCCAATGAGCTCAACGTCCAGGGACTGTGGTACGAAAAGCTGCACAACTGGGACGAGGCGCGCCAGCACTACGAGTCCAATTTGCTCTTGGATGCCTCCGACATTGAAGCCCGCCTGGGGCATATGAGGTGCCTGGAGGCCCTGGGCGATTGGTCCCAGCTGAGCACGGTGACCAAACACGAATGGGACAAGTTCCGGCCCGAGGACAAGGCTCGCGCCAGTCACTTGGCAGCTGTGGCCGCCTGGGGCCTCGAGGACTGGGAGGCCATGCAGGAATACGTGCGCTGCATTCCCGTGGACACGCAAGACGGCAGCTACTACCGGGCAGTGTTGGCAGTCCACCATGACGACTTCGAGACAGCCCAGCGGCTCATCGACGAGACCCGCGATCTCCTCGACACCGAACTCACCTCCATGGCCGGGGAGTCCTACGAGCGGGCCTACGGCGCCATGGTCTGCGTCCAGATGCTGGCCGAGCTGGAGGAGGTGATCCAGTATAAGCTCATTCCCGACCGGCGCGCCCCCCTGAAGGCCATGTGGTGGAAGCGTCTGCAGGGCGGACAGCGGCTGGTGGAGGACTGGCGCCGCATCATCCAGGTGCACTCGCTGGTGATCAAGCCGCACGAGGACATACACACGTGGCTCAAGTACGCCAGTCTCTGCAGGAAGTCGGGCTCCCTGCACTTGTCGCACAAAACGCTGGTCATGCTGCTGGGCAAGGATCCGCAGCTGAATCCCAAGGAGCCACTTCCCTGCAACCAGCCTGAGGTTACGTATGCCTACACGAAGCTCATGGCCGCCTCGAATAAGCTGCAAGAGGCCTACGACCAGCTCCGGGATTTCGTCAACACCTACAGCACCCAACTGAGTTGTGTGCCGGCCGAGAGTCTCAACCCAGACGACCATCGCTTGCTGGCCCGCTGTTATTTGAGGCTGGCCACCTGGCAGAATGAGCTGCAGGATAGCTTGGACCCCGATGCTGTGCAGGGGGCGCTGGAGTGCTTCGAGAAGGCCACCACCTATGACCGCAACTGCTACAAGGCCTGGCATCTGTGGGCCTACATGAACTTCAAGGTGGTCCAGGCCCAGAAGCAGAGTTTGGAGAAGCAGCCCATGGGACTGTCGGACAGTGAGAGTTACTCGCAAAAGGAGCGGCTGATAATCCAGCAGTACGCCGTGCCGGCCGTCCAGGGCTTCTTCCGCTCCATCAGCCTGATCAAGGGCAACTCGCTCCAGGACACTCTCCGGCTCTTGACGCTTTGGTTCGATTTCGGCCACCATGCCGAGGTCTACGAGGCCTTGCTCTCGGGCATGAAGATCATCGAAATGAACACCTGGCTGCAGGTCATCCCCCAGCTCATAGCTCGCATCGACACTCATCCGCATCGCAAGCTGGTGGGGCAGCTGATCCATCAACTGCTGATGGACATTGGCAAGAACCACCCGCAGGCCTTGGTCTATCCTCTGACCGTGGCCTCCAAGTCGGCCTCGCTGGCGCGTAAGAACGCAGCTTTCAAAATCCTCGACTCCATGCGCAAGCACTCGCCGACTCTGGTGGAGCAGGCGGTCATGTGCAGCGAGGAGCTCATTCGAGTGGCCATCCTGTGGCACGAGCAGTGGCACGAAGGTCTGGAGGAAGCCTCGCGTCTTTACTTTGGCGATCGCAACGTCAAGGGCATGTTCGAGATCCTGGAACCGCTGCACGCCATGCTCGACCGAGGACCGCAGACGCTGAAGGAGACTTCCTTTTCTCAGGCCTATGGCCGGGACCTGACCGAGGCCTACGAGTGGACGCAGCGCTACAAGACGTCCTCGTTGCTCATGGACTTGGACCGAGCCTGGGACATCTACTATCATGTGTTCCAGAAGATTTCCCGCCAGCTGCCTCAGCTGACGTCTTTGGAACTGCCATATGTTTCACCCAAACTGATGACCTGCAAGGATCTGGAGCTGGCTGTGCCTGGATCCTATAATCCCGGGCAGGAATTGATACGTATCTCGCACATAAAGACAAATCTGCAGGTGATCACATCGAAGCAGCGGCCAAGGAAACTCTGCATACGCGGCTCCAACGGAAAGGACTACATGTACTTGCTGAAGGGGCACGAGGATCTGCGGCAGGACGAGCGCGTAATGCAGCTGTTCTCGCTGGTAAACACTTTGCTGCTCGACGATCCCGACACCTTCCGCCGGAACTTGGCCATCCAGCGCTACGCTGTCATCCCGCTGAGCACCAACTCAGGGCTCATCGGATGGGTTCCTCACTGTGATACGCTGCACACGCTGATCCGCGACTACCGCGACAAGAAGAAGGTGGCACTCAACCAGGAGCACCGGACGATGCTGAACTTTGCCCCCGACTACGACCACTTGACGCTCATGCAGAAGGTCGAGGTCTTTGAATATGCCTTGGGCCAGACCCAAGGCGACGACCTGGCCAAGCTGCTGTGGCTGAAGTCGCCCTCCTCGGAAGTGTGGTTCGATCGCCGCAACAACTACACTCGCTCGCTGGCCGTGATGTCCATGGTGGGCTATATTCTGGGCCTGGGCGATCGTCATCCTTCCAATTTGATGCTTGATCGCATGAGCGGCAAGATTCTGCACATAGACTTCGGCGACTGCTTCGAAGTGGCCATGACGCGGGAGAAGTTCCCCGAGAAGATACCCTTCCGTCTGACGCGGATGCTCATCAAGGCCATGGAAGTGACTGGCATCGAGGGAACCTACAGGCGCACCTGCGAGAGCGTCATGCTGGTGCTGCGGCGCAACAAGGACTCCCTGATGGCTGTGCTGGAGGCCTTTGTCTACGATCCGCTGCTAAACTGGCGCCTGCTGGACGTGGACAAGAAGGGCAACGATCCCAATCCCGCGAACTCAGGCATGCAAGTGGGAAGCGGAAGCCCTGGCAACTCGTTGGAGGAATCACTGCTGCACAGCAATCCGGTGGCCAAGTCGAAAGCCTTTGAGGCCCATATGGGAATAATCAACGTTACTGATGTCACCAATAGCAAGGCCAGCAAGGTTATTAAGAGAGTGAAGAAGAAACTTACCGGCACCGACTTCCAAACCCAAGACGGCGTGGCTGTTCCACAGCAAGTGGAATTGCTCATACAGCAGGCGACAAATAACGAAAACCTATGCCAGTGTTACATTGGCTGGTGCCCGTTTTGGTAGGAGCGGTTGTGTAGGTGTGTTAGGTGGCTCAACTTCGCACCACAATTTGTATTGTAAATTCATTTGCAATTATATTAAAAATTTTGTAAACCTCACTGAGCCCAAAATTTGATACGTATGCGCGGAGCGCAGCATACAAACAGCCGGAAAGTTGCAATTTGTTTAAAGTCGCCTTAGGTGTTGTTTTTGTTTTGTTGCTTCTCGAAACGCTTTGAGCGTTGCTCCTTCCGCCAGGCCGCTATGCGCTCCTTAAGTTCTACATTCGAGACCAGCATGTCCTCTGTCAAGGGCTGGCGATTGAACGGATCTGTGCAGCTGTTCAGCAAGTGGCGTGTGATTATTGCGCGATCCATCACGGTGCCAGACGGCAGGACCACAGGATCGGACATCAGTGTGTCCATCAGAGGGTCTTTGAACTCATCCGGAGCATCGGCACACTCGTCCTCGGTTTGCTGGTTGGCCACTGCAATGAGAAATCGAATTTAATTTCATTCGCAAGTTCACGTAAACAAAACTTACCATAAATCTCATGGGCACGCATTGTGAGGGCTTTGAAACGTTCCACCTCGACGGCGGAGCGCAGCGAGAGGCGGAATATTCGAGAAGCAGCCTCGTTGCAAATGTTCAAGTCGAAGGATCGCTCGTCTGCGGCCAGAGCCTGGGCGAATCTATTGCAGTCTAAATGCAGATAAATATCAAATATCTGGGCCAGCAGACTGCGCGGCTCCCAGCCGTATTTGGTGGGATTCTTCACTTTCAAATCGTTGCATTTGGGGCCAGCTAGTTGTTTTAGATTAAAATTAAGCATAGAGCTCAGGCGATCCACCAGTTCGTCTCGCATAAACGGCTCTTTGATATCACTCTAAAAATATTAGGGAGCGTTTAGTCCTGCAGATTCTTGGATCTTTGCAGGCTACTTACTGTTAAATAATGAAATAAATCAACTGTCTCCTTGGCCAGCGTTAAATAGGAGCGGCATTGCCTTTCATCTGTGGCCAGCTGGGTGAGTCGACTTTGCTGCTGTTCTGAGCTCAGCGCACTCCAATTTGGCTTGTCCGACATCAGCTGCTGGGTCTGATGGATGCGTTTCAGGTTCTCCAGACACTCGTCCAGCAGAAACGTCGTGTCATTCATCAGCATATTTACAAATTTGACAAACTGATTGCCAACACGCGACTCACAGATAACCGCCTGGCGATGGATCGGATTCTCCCACATCGATTTGAACAGATGACTAATATGGTATCTGAAAAGTGAAAACAAAAATCTTTAGTTTGTTCAACGGACGTAACTCCCTGCTTACCTTATAGTAAACTTATCATAAAATTCAGTACTTTGGCCAGTGGTTTCCACGTCGACGTAGAATCGCATGAGAGCGCAGACTAACGGGTTCTGGGCGAGCTCATGGTTCCACATCTGGAAATAAGTTGGTTAGTTGAGCAAGTTTAAAGTAATTGACGTGAACGTACCGCTGTGTTGACCGAATTCGTTGGCTTTAAGGAAAAGACAAACATGACCTCAACCAACTTGGCAGTAACGTAAGGATTCTTAATGTAATGAGAGGCACACACGCACGTCAGGAGCCAGGTGATAATCGAATGATCGATACTTTTACGTATATCGACATTCGGCGCGTGCTGCATTGCGAACAAAATGAACTCGGCTATATCATCGATATACCATTCGGGCAATGCTGAAAATGCATCAGTCGGTTTGATTTGTTGCGCTGACACCTTCGCGATGTACGGTCCTTCAATAGTCCGTCCTTCGAATTGGTACAGAATATATTCGCACACCGTAGAATAGAACTCAGTGCATCGCTGGAGCAGCCAAGGATCCAGCAGGGAGATTTCACTGCATGTTTTTGATCTACAAAAAAGAATGCACATTAATAAAATTCATTTCGAATTTAGGTAAGCCCGCCTACCGGTTGAGTTTGCGCAGCTGCTTCTCCCAGCGCTCTTTGAAGTGATTGTTGCGGCTGGCGTAGCGCGAGTTGACCCAGTGAGGCTTTGTGCGGTCGAGTTCATCAATCAACTTTTGAAGCTCCTTGATGGCCCGCACCTTCTGGCGATAGCGCTGGATAGCCGGTAAGTAGCCCAGGTGGTGGGCCTGCAGCGTCAGGAACCAGCACTGGGTCTGGAAATTTGTGTTCTCCACGGCAGTCGGGAAATCGCGCGACACGTAGTTTTTGTACTCTTCATCGTTGAACCGAACTTTCGTGTCGCCCTTCACGTGCACAAGCGAGTTCTTGTAGCAGTGAAAATGCGGGTCGATGCGGTCGAGCTTTATCTTCACCGACAGCTGCTGCAAGACACTCATGAGATTGATTATGAACCCGTCACGGGCCAACAGCTTCTCATCGCTGGCAAACTGAATGCGGCGCTCGTTGTACTGCAGTATTTGGGATAAATACTCCAGAGTCTTGGGCCGACTGGCCACATTGGCGCACAGCGAATGGAAAACCGTGTGCATGTTTGATCGCATCGTAAGCAGTTCCTGGGAATTACAAAAGCTCTTGAGACATATTCGGTTGCAATAGAAATTTAGCTTACCCAGCGAAGACGAGAAGTGGCAGACTCCGTTAATTTATGACGAGTACTGTATTCGGCGAACTTAACGTTCTCCTCTGCAAACAGGGAGACGGAGAGAAAAGGGCCCAGGAAGCTGCACTTGACAATCTCACGTCCGGGAATCTTACTGCATAGCGGGGGAATATAGTTGGCCTGGGTGGAGATCAGATCCGCAATGGGCCGCGCACTGCCCACGCGGATGACCACCAGTTTGGCCAACCACTCGATCTGTTGGTTGCTTATTTTCGATGTGCAAATATTGCGCTGCATGCCCGTGAAGAGGCCACGCAGCACCTGCCCGAAGATGCCTTCGAAGTCCTCCCGGTTCTGAAGCGTTTCCGCCACGAGATCACAAATAAAACCCTCGCTCACGCGATTCATATACATGAGTTCCAACAAAATCGATTGGTCCAACTGAATGTTGTTATGGTGTTGAATGCGATCCGTGAGCACCAGCACCACCATGTGCATTATGTTTTCGAAGGCCAACTGGAGCACCTGCTGGGTGGACTGTTTGCCAGCGGAGAGCTCATTTGTGGGCTTGCTATTGCTGCACTCGGCATTTAGGTTGATGTAGTTTTCATAGCATTTGATGAGATGGAACATCACGCTGTGCTTTGACGTGGCCACTATGTTGAGGACAGTGGGGGCTGTGCAAGTTGCTAGGGAGGGGTCGCTGGGGTCTTGGGCATCATCGGCCTGACCGGGGACAAGGGATGAGCGTTGGTCTTCACCGGCATTACGGAGTATTTCCTGCACCTCAGAGTCATCACTCTTAATTTTCTTATTAGCCGATGAAAACTCTTTGTCGTCTGCGTGGTCTGCCTGCCCGTTGGTATCTTCGATGTCCCGCTTTCCACAGCCTTCGATGTCGTCGTTGTAGATCTTTAAGACCGATTCGAGTAGCACGTTTGCTATGATTGACTCGAAATCGAATCGCCTGTCCGGGTAAGTGTCCAAGAAACACGCGGTCTGGGGGCAAATAATGGCGCCAGCTCCAAACTCATTCCAGGTGGCATTCAGTAACTTGGACAACATAATCTCGTTCTGTTCCTCTATGGTCTTCAGTTCTGTCTTGGGTCGCCCGGCGTGAGCCACAATCTGCAGGTCCAAAGAACCGACGGCCGGCGACTTCCGCAAGACGGTGTCGGGCACTTGTGGCATTGCAGTCATTTCTATGTCCTGGACTGGCGTCGAGGCCATCGACTTCATCTCAATGTCCAAGTCCATCTTCGCTTCAAGCGGCTGCAGTATGACTGACTCAGTCTGTTGGTTGGTGACGCCCAATGCACTGGCGTTTATTTCTATGCTCTTGGGAGCCGATGTGGAATCGATTTGCTTTGGATCACTGCCAGACTTGATTGTGTTGCATCTGGCGGCCAGAGTTCGCAAGCGGCGAGCACGAATCTAAAAAGATTGTGTTATTATATTTCAAACAAATAATCACAAAGTCTTACCTCCTCTGGAGTTAATTCAGTTGCTACGAAAGCAAGCTCCTGTTCGGGCTCGGGCTCAGGTGGGGTACCTTCTGGCCCCGATGTGTTTTCATTATTTGGCTCCATGGGCTCTTTTTGGGGAGGGTCTTCTTCGGGCATCCTAACGTGTTTTCAATTTCCTTTACTCTCTGCGGCGCAGTTAATTAAATGTTTTGGCGACAAATGGCGTTTTTGTCTTATTCCACCTAATGGGAATATATTTTATACGTAGGTTAACGAACCGCACAGATTAACGAAAACAAAAGACTCTCAGAGGAAGAAGATGGATGTGCAAATGTGTTTGTGGGACAGCACTGGGTGCGTATTAAGCAAACAAACAAAAGTCCAGCGGTCAACCCCAAGTTCATGTGCCGTGCACTGTTGGCAAGACAATGGGTGTGGATGTGCGTGTGTGTGTGTAGGTGCTCATCGCCAAGATTCCGTTCTTTGTACCAACGGACGCAACGGCTACTACGCACTTCATATGGATAAAAAATCCAAGCAAAAAAATGGGGAAAGTTCTAATGCGAATGAGCGTGTGTGTGTACGGGCCTTCATATTCACATACGAATATGCACTGACCTAGGACACAAGCGAAAAAAAATTAGTGTGCTGTTAATGTTTTATGCGGATATGCAATTTTGTTGGGCAAGCAGCAAACGAATACTTAAACTATTAATAGAGGCCGACCTGCAACGCAGCAATTGTACACACGCACACACACACACACATGCTCATATATGCACCAGTTTATTCACGATTTCTTTTTGGATGTTTTTTTTTGTTATTGCAGTTGGACGCGTAGAAATTATGTATTGTTTGAAAAATAAATTTATCTACTTACACTCTTTTTACTAAGGTTTTACTAAGTTCACTCGTTTACTTCCCGAATCACAATGACAAATTCAAAGGTTTCTGGCAATTCCTACTTTGTTAATTTTTTTTAGAAACCTGACAATCGAAAGTTGACATTTTTACAATCGATATTTCCAATAGCCTGCATTCCCTTTTAGCATCACATATCGAATGTGCATTCGATTTTTCTTCCAAGTCAACCCTGGAAGAAACCAAAGCGGGTGCTCTACAATTCGCATCATTCTGCATAAATTTGTGAACTGAATCCTTTTTAGTCTTTTCCTTATTAAAAAGTTAAAAAAAAAAATGCCAAAAACTAAGGCCCCTAAATCGTCATCCGACAGTGATAGTGGCCCAGAAGATGTAAGTTTGAGGTTGTTCGCTAAAAATCAAGCATTTTAAAAATGCCGGATGCATTTTTTTTATTTTTTAGAGGAACCCTCCAAAAAAATCAAAGGATAGCAAGTCAAAAAAAGATGATAGGACTGAAGACGGACCGGCCACTTGGACTTTGGAAAGGTTGCGACAGGTACGAATCAACGAGTTCCGCGGATCCAAAATGGTGGACATAAGAGAGCACTACGAAAAAGACGGCAAAATTTTGCCGGGTAAAAAAGGAATTTCTCTGTCAAGATCCCAGTGGAAAAAGCTACTTGAAGTAGCCGATGAAGTAACGAAGGCTCTGGATGAATAGAAACTTCAACTTCAAACAATTTCCCAATATTCATTAGAATATAAATTGTTTTTTTAACGTTTACAATAAAGATGTCAATTTTTTTGTTTTACTCAATAATAAGATTCACCTTAAATGGATTAAAATAGTTTAGTTCGGTTTTATTTGGCAAATGGTTGGATGGCTCGCTGCACTAAGAATTCTTTTAATTGCGCTCGCCAAACAGATTTATGAGAGGGGCTCAAGCCAAAATAAAAAATAGAAATGATTCCCTAATTCGAGATGTGTTAAAATCTTTTAATTACTCTTGCTGATTTCTCATCGAATGGTGTTCATTACAAGTTTCGATAAAACAAACTTTTCGCAAAGTTCGATAAACGCTAGTGTATTAAATTAAATGACAAGTTGATCTTACTACTTACCAAAATAATATGGTTCAAGACACCCCTCGCCTATCAAGCCCTAAAGAATAGTTTTAGTAAGCTAATATAAATCACGATAATATGGCCACGCTGCGACGCGGACCACCTTGACTGATGTTGTCCATGGATGACCACTTCTTTATGCCGTTCTTGAGGGCCTCGGCAGTCACTTTGTCCTGCATGACGCGGGACATGGCCTCTAGCTTCTGGGCGCGCTCTTTCGACAGCGGCTCAGTGGCGAAATTAAGCTCGTTAGCCTCGGCCAGCGTGCGCAGATCGAAGTAGTATTTGGCATAGACAGACGATGGAACGTTTATATTAAATTGCAGCAACTCAAGGAACTGCCGCTCCAACTCGTTCATATCCTCAACCGTAATGTCTTTGAGTATCTGGCAGTAGTCCACGTTCCACACAGCCTGGTCATCCCACACCTTTGAAGCGAGCAAAATCGCACCTATTAAAAGATTTATTATTACAAAACAAGAAATAATTAATATCGGTTATTTTGAGATTACCTAGAACCATGCGCTTCCAGTTGCATGGACCAACATCGAGCTCCGCGTAGGTGAGCAGCCGCTCGAGATACACAAGAGTTATGATCGCACACTCGGCCGTGAGCTGGGCAGCATTGAACAGCGTGCGAACGAACTTAAAGATCTGTCTGTGCTCGGGATTATGAGTGTCGTAGTCGTCAGGCACGGGATCATGAGTCAAAGGATGCTGTTTTTCGTCAAATATGTCGAGTCTCCGGTCGGATTGACGATTCTTAATATGATAATAAATAGCGAGAGAAACACATTTCACAGTGTTCTTAAGATGAGGCTGTGAGACGGTGCTATCGTCCAAGTAAATGGTAGAGCATGAAGAGCTCTTCTTAAGGCCTCCGCCGCCGCAACTGGTTCCGCCGGGAGTGTTGCCGCCTCCTCCCCCGCCGCTCATACTCGAGGACTGTTGTGCGATTTGATGCTGGGAACGCTTTCGGGTCATGCCGCCGTTTTCTACCTTTGAGCGCTCCAGAAACATTGTGGCCGCCATGGGATCAACAGAGGGATCCTCCTCGCCTTCAAGGGCCTCGCGTTCTGAGATGTGCTGCAGGTTCTGTTGGTTCTCGAAGTTGTCGCTGTTGTTCTGGTAGTTGTGAACCGCGGCCGATGACCCTTGGTGGCCGCCGTCATGCTGGTGCTGGGATATATGAGGTGGGTTATGGAGCTGATGTCGTTCCTCAAACACTGGCGGAATGTCCTTGGACTTTCGATCAGACTGCGGGCTCGAGTACGCACAGCACGAATTCTTGTTACCCATGACTAGTGCAAGTGCTTCAACTATATATAAGAATATATGCTCCTATAAATGCAATTGGTGTAGCTGCTCCGAGTTAACGCTACGTTGCCGTCTCTCCTTGTTGATTTGCTAGGGAGCCCACAAGCGGAAACTCGATTATTCATGTACTCCGTTCGGTGGATTTGGCACTGGGACTTGAGTTTCGCCAAAAAGAACTATCGCTGTACATGGCGCTGTCGTATTGTTCCACAATAACTGTTGCGCGCCGGTTCCTTCTGAGCGCCTCAAGATCTGCGAGACGACAAGAATGAAAATCAAGATTAACAATATCCAAGCTTCAATTAAATTTCATAGACACAACCAAATGTGGTTTCATAGATAGCGGCCGATATTTTCTTAGGGCTTTACCAAAAAAAACGGCACATTGATTTACACAGGCATGAATTCAGCTATACATATATAAATGAGTATATGTTTATGGCGGTGAATGGTAGCAAGTTTCTGGGCGGGGCGGTGGCTGGAAATTAAATCCGATTTATTTTTTGTTTGCATTGATCTTTTGATAAGGCAATATCTCTGGGCGGCGAAACGGCTTTATGGGACTGCCACCAGCGAGCGATGTTCACACTTGCAATAATTCTCAATTTTCTTTTCTTTTTCGTACATTTGTATGCTTATATGTGCGTACAAATAAATATGTACATGTATATGTGTTTATGGAAATCGCAAACGTCCATGTGTGCGTAGGTTTCACCAAATTTGCGGTTTCACAATAACAAGAAGCATTTTAACAATTCATTTAAGTAAACACGCGTTTGAACTACCTTTAAGTTATTTTATCATATACGCCGCCTTTATGTAGGCCCAATACAGCCAGAGCTAGAGTTGGGTCATTTAGTTCTTCGTTTACAACAACACGACGCCAAAATCAGAGTTGTCGTCTTTTTGTCAGCTTCCATAATTAAAAATAAAAACAGATTTAATAATTGCAACTTCAAAAGAATTCGTGGTTATTTTTCTCCAAAAGGAAGAGTAAAAGCAGGCTGCTCGCTTCATTTTGAAAAACTTTAAAATTTTAAAAATTATATTGTAGAGGCAGAGCTGTCGCCAATCCTATATCGATAGGTGCACATCGAGTAGTCACGCAGCCGCTGGCAGTCACAGAAAACGTTTATCGAAGAAAGAAACCCAAACGAAAAAAAACCCGAAAGGAATAATTGTTATTAATAT
>JBAMCP010000819.1:0-33284 GCA_037075105.1 Lissocephala sabroskyi
GCGCAGCCCGTCACCGTCAGCGGCGGAAAAATCGTTGGCCTCTACGACCTGGAGGAGACCCTCGGCTCCGGCCACTTTGCCGTTGTCAAATTGGCGCGTCACGTCTTCACCGGCGCCAAAGTGGCCGTCAAAGTCGTCGACAAGACCAAACTGGACGAGGTCTCCAAGGCCCATTTGTTCCAGGAAGTGCGGTAAGTCTCGCCCATGCAAAAAACTGCATCTGCCTGTATGCCTGTGTGTGTGCCTGGTGGGACCAACTGTGACCTTGCCTTTTCTACGCAGCTGCATGAAACTGGTACAGCACCCGAACGTTGTGCGCCTGTACGAGGTTATCGATACACAAACCAAGCTGTATTTGGTGCTGGAGCTGGGGGACGGCGATCTGTACGATTATATAATGAAGCACGACACCGGCCTGAACGAGGATCTGGCCCGGAAGTACTTCCGCCAGATACTGCGGGCCATCACCTATTGCCATCAGCTGCATGTGGTCCACAGGTGAGTTGCATGATTCCGGGTTGCCTAAACGATTCTTATTGGGTTTTACCTTTGCAGAGATCTGAAGCCCGAGAATGTGGTGTTCTTTGAGAAATTGGGGCTGGTCAAGCTCACCGATTTTGGGTTCAGCAATAAATTCTCGCCCGGACAGAAGCTGGAGACCTTTTGCGGCAGCCTGGCGTATTCGGCCCCGGAGATTCTGCTGGGCGACTCGTACGATGCCCCGGCCGTGGGTAAGTGGCTAGGCAGCCTTATAAATTCAAGTAAACAATACAGTCGTTGCTTTCCCCAGACATCTGGTCCTTGGGCGTTATCCTGTACATGCTGGTCTGCGGCCAGGCCCCCTTCGAGAAGGCCAATGACTCGGAGACGCTTACCATGATCATGGACTGCAAGTATTCAGTGCCAGAGCACATAAGCCCGGCCTGCAGGGATCTGATTGCTTCTATGCTGATCCGAGACCCCAAGAAGCGCGCCTCCGTCGAGGAGTTGGCCTCATGTGCCTGGCTAAAGGAGCTCGATGAGCCGGACTCGTGCTCGGACCACTTCTTGCCTCTGGTCAGCCGCGGGCAACTCAGCGACGAGGACCACGCTTTCATCATTCAAAAGATGATCAACGGAAACATTGCGTCCAAGGAGGACATAGTCCAGTGAGTCTTTGCTTTGTGGTGTTGGTATTTCTAGCAAATTTAATTATCCATTTTGCGCTTCCAGGGCTTTAGATAAAAACAAGTACAATCATATAACCGCCACATACTTTTTGCTGGCGGAGATGCGTCTGCGGAGGCGGCACGAAGAGCAGCAGCAAAAGCAGAAGCTCCTGGATGAGGCGGCGGGCAAGTAAGTGCAGAATTCTCCCCCCTCTTAAAAATCTTCCATTTACATTGACCCCCGACCTTGCAGGAAGGCCGGAGGCAGCCGTAAGACGTCTGCGGATGTGACAAGTCCTTCCGAAGGGCCCCGGGCAGCCGTGCCCATCAGCATCAACGTGACGCCGGCTGTGCAGTTCGCCAGCGACAGCAAACCTGTGAGTTATGCAAATGCCGAGGGTAGAAAGAAATTTAATTAATTGAATTAATCGCAGGACAAACGCACTCGAAAATGCAGCATTGTGCGCGAGGAGGAAGAAGAGGAGTCAGCCAATGAGAACCCCTGCATCGGCAATGAGTTGAAGGTGGCCGCATCCCGGCGCGAGTCCATCTCCGACGGCCGTTTAAACCGCTCCGTCCAGGAGCGCACTCACCCCGCCCCAGCAGCCGACGTGCCAGCCAACAGTCCACGCACAAAAATCGTTGTCTCCGTCGACGCCACGCTGGCCCAGAAGCTCAAGCAAATGGACAAAAGTGCCAAAGTAGACGAGGACACCCTACGCGGCCTGAGGGAGCTCGAGATTGGCAAACTCAAGCCGCTGCCCAGCAGCAGCAAGAATCCCGTGCTCACCCACAGGCGAACCAAGCTGAACAAAATCCGCACGCCGTCCTGCAGCAGCTCGGAGGCCTCGGACGATGACACCAAGACGCGGAACAAGAAGAAGATCAACAAGTTTGTGGGCGACACGCCAACGCGCTTCAGGATGCACCGACGGGACTCCCATGACGACTCGAGCGACTCCCAGGACCAGCTGTACCCGCCGCCGGGGTCACAGAGCAGCGCTGCCAATTTCATATCGAATAGTAATTCTAGTGTAAGTGACAAGAAGGAAGGACAATGCAAAGAGGTGAGTGTGGGGGAGGAAATTTTATGAATTGTTCCTTTTTAAATTGAGTTCGTTGGTTAGCCAAACAAATCGGAGGAAACCCGAAAATCTCACACACAAAAGAATAGGAAGCAGCACAAGGAGTCGAGTGATAAACATTCCCAAGCGGAAAGGCAAATGGAGGGCTCAACGCGCCGGCGTCGCATCCGCGAGAGCCACTCACTCGATCGCATCACAGAGGCTCAAGAGTACCGATGCCAGGAGGCAGTCACCCTGGGAGCGGGGCAATCACAACAACCACATATCGAGCAGAGGAGCTCTCTTGTTAATTTTAATACATTCTCCGTGGCCGAAACAAGGGAAGAGTACGACGAAGAGCCTGAATCGCAGGCGGACCGCGAGACCACGGACCAAATTATGAACACACTGAATGCAGCCAAAGCCACGCTGGCGGAGAAGCCGTATTTGTTCAATGAAATGGACAGGACAATTCGGTATGAGAGAAGCCAGAATGCGAAGGGATCTATCGAAGCAGAAACACCAAATGATATTTATAATCTGAATTCAATTGATTTGATGTTAGAGGATAAAAGCCTTACCAAAGCAATACAAGTAACTGGCTCTAAATGCTTTGTGACTATGAAGAAGATTCGTCGGCTAGGAAAGTTTTTTCCGGTAGTGAACTTTTCCTAATAGTTTCAAGTGCACACTGCAAAATTAAATTCTAAAGTAATTTAAATTCTAAAGTAAATCTTAAATTATAACTAGAACAAATACATATGAAATATGCATGTATTTAGTGAATAAGCAAAAATATCCCTATATGCGAGAAAATATGCAAAATTTTAAATTAACGGTAGCGTAATTGTTTTGTCTGTCGTCGTCATTACGCTTAAATTATTCTAAATATATTTATATGTAATATAATCAGAAAATCAATGCGAATTCATTGAATGGGAACTTTTGAATTGCTGGGTTTTGCCGCCAAACAAATCTCCAGGGTGGCAGCCCTGGCTAAATGCTAGGTGACAGTACTGGGCCAAAACACTAGCTTTTAATTGCTTAAATAATTTAGTATTATTATTAGGCGGCATTAAACCGTTTGTTTTTTTGTCGCAAAAAAAGTAAATAAGAATTAATCGAATTTGAATTTTTTGGTTTTGCCAAAACGAACGCGCACTTGGCAACTCTGCCCTGGTAGAAGAAGAATAAGTAGGGGAGAATCCTTTCCGCGTCCGCGGAGCAAAAAATAACTGACAATTAAAAGGAAATAACCGAACAATCAACCAAGAGATATGTTACGGATATACCAAAGCACATACCGGTAAGAAATAACTGCCCGCCCGGGCCCCACGCCCTGCCGTTTTTTCGCGTGCAAAAATATCGCTTATGCATGGATTTCGTCATCGCCCACATTTGTTAACAGGCGGACTGCGAAAAGAGCTGTTGTGTACTCCACTAAGGTGGCCTGCTGCAATCATTCCACGCTATGCAACATCACCGGCCAGGCACGCCACGCCCTCCCAGGCGCCCACCAGTCGCAGCAACACAACCGAACGCGTGATCCCCACGAGTTCTTGCTGGCCCACAACCAACCCAGAGGCTGGACCATACCGCCCTCCCGCGGCTATGGCATGCTGGTGGTCCGGATACTGCGAGGTGCCTTGAAGCTGCGCTACATTGTCCTGGGCGGTGCCATTGGCGGGGGCGTGTCCCTAAGCAAAGTAAGCCAAGCCGCTTCTCATTGTTGTTGTTATATAATTTGGCAATTGTAATTTTCGCATTTGCTTGCCGTGTAGAAATACGAGGACTGGAAAGACGGCCTGCCGGATCTGAAGTGGCTGGAGGAGGCCCTGCCCCAGAGCGAGAAATGGAGCCAATTCTCCCGGAAACTCATCGAGGTGGGCAGCCTCGTCAAGGAGGCCATTGAGATCGGTGAGTGGGCGGCGGTTTCTTCTCTCTCACTTTAAATGGAGCGTCCTGTTGTTCAACCGGCTGCCGGGAATGGCCAGGGTCATTTAGAGATTCTCACAATGCTAACGATCACTCCACTGTCCTTCATCATACCCAATGTGCAACCGAGCTGTGGCTTATTTTCTGTTCCCCCCAAAGCATTACAATTTACTCGATTCGTTTCATTCAATCTCTCTAATGATCTTGGGGCTGTTGTTTGTTTCGCATTTATGTAGATCCGCGGCTAAAACAGCTTGGCGAAGATAAAGTTACGGAATGGCGCTCGTGGTTCGATAATCGTCTGGACGATGCAATTGAGGCGGCCGATTATCAAGGAAACCAAATCATTGAAAGTAGGTTGATCCCACAGCATCGCAAGCAAAATGCCCGTACTTTTTTCGTTTTGTTGCATTTAAAGTGAGAGATTTGTGTTGTCCCTCTTGATTTGGCCTTCGGATGCCCTAACCAAGCCTTCCTCTGCCTTCCAGCCAAGACCGACCTCAAGGCCAAGACCACAGTGGCCGCCCTGGGCATCTCCGCTGACGACAGCCGCAAAAAATATGGTAAGCCTCCTTTCCTCTGTCTTTTCTTTTTATATGATGGAATTTTCTTCTGCTAGATAAACTCCAGAGCCAGGTGGAGACGCTGCAGACAGAGATCATGAACGTGCAGATCAAGTACCAAAAAGAGCTTGAGAAGATGGAGAAGGAGAACCGCGAACTCCGCCAGCAGTACCTCATCCTCAAGACCAACAAGAAGACCACAGTCAAGCGTATCAAGAAGTCCCTCATCGACATGTACTCCGAGGTTTTGGACGAGCTCTCCGGCTACGACACAGGCTACACGATGGCCGACCATCTGCCGCGCGTGGTCGTCGTGGGAGACCAGAGCAGCGGCAAGACTTCGGTGCTGGAATCCATAGCCAAGGCGCGGATTTTCCCTCGCGGCAGCGGCGAGATGATGACCAGGGCCCCAGTCAAAGTCACCCTGGCCGAGGGGCCCTACCATGTGGCCCAGTTCCGGGACTCGGATCGGGAATACGATCTCACCAAGGAGGCCGACTTGGCTGACCTGCGGCGCGAGGTGGAGTTCCGCATGCGCGCCTCTGTGCGCGGCGGCAAGACCGTCAGCAATGAGGTGATTTCCATGACAGTCAAGGGTCCAGGACTGCAGCGCATGGTCCTCGTGGACTTGCCCGGCATTATTTCCGTGAGTTTTGTGCGCTTAAAACAAATTAGAAAAGACCAATAACAGATTTTTATGATCTCCAGACGATGACAGTGGACATGGCCTCGGATACGAAGGACTCCATCCACCAGATGACCAAGCACTACATGAGCAATCCGAACGCCATAATCCTGTGCATACAGGACGGCTCTGTGGATGCCGAGCGCAGCAATGTCACTGATCTGGTCATGCAATGCGATCCTTTGGGTCGACGCACAATTTTCGTCCTCACCAAGGTCGATTTGGCCGAGGAGCTGGCGGACCCCGACAGGGTCAGTAAAACCGCTGATCCCTAGAAAATCCAAGCCTAAATTTGATTGTTTTAGATCCGCAAGATTCTGTCCGGCAAACTGTTCCCCATGAAGGCCTTGGGCTACTACGCGGTGGTCACTGGTCGCGGGCGGAAGGACGACAGCATAGACGCCATTCGCCAGTACGAGGAGGACTTCTTCAAGAACTCCAAGCTCTTCCAGTGAGTAGAATTCAGCAGGACACAAGAGCCTTGTAATTGCAATTTTCTTAACAGCCGAAGGGGAGTGATTATGCCGCATCAGGTGACGAGCAGAAATCTCAGCCTGGCCGTCTCGGATCGCTTCTGGAAGATGGTGCGCGAGACCATCGAGCAGCAGGCGGATGCATTTAAGGCCACGCGTTTTAATCTGGAAACCGAATGGAAGAACAATTTCCCCAGGTAAGCCCAGAAACTAAAGCCTTGAATAAATCTTTAAATATACTTTATCCCCTCCCGCAGGCTGCGCGAGTCCGGCCGCGACGAGCTGTTCGACAAGGCCAAGGGCGAAATTCTGGACGAAGTCGTCACGCTCTCCCAAATCTCGGCCAAGAAGTGGGAGGAGGCCCTCAACGAGAAGCTGTGGGAGAAATTGTCGAACTACGTCTTCGAGAATGTCTATCTGCCCGGCGCTCAGTCAGGTTCTCAAAGTAATATTCTGTAGACTTAAGTTTTGTGTCACAAATCGGGCCGATCCACTCATCCATCAGCCTCGTCGTTGTCGCGTGAGCGTCCCGCGTCCTCGTGTTTTTGGCTGGCCGGCAAATATTGCGTCACTTGGCGTTTGCGCTGGCGTCCCCCCAACCGGTTTCGTTTACCTTTCTCCTCACTTTTAATTAGCACCCAAGCCAATCAAGAATGCGACGCGGCTGGTTTATGAAACGCGGGGAAAGGCTGCCCAGCCGTGATCAAGCGATTAACGTAATGAAATCCACGCCCCAAATTAATTTGATGTCAATTTGAAATCCAAGAAATCCCCCTGCATGTGCCCATCCTTCGTATCATCTGCGCCCGCCTCGCCACTGTCCCTGCAGTTTATTCACGTTCTTGTGTCTTCGGTTTAGATTCCTTCAACACGATGGTGGACATCAAGCTGCGCCAGTGGGCCGAGCAGGCCCTGCCGGCCAAGTCCGTGGAGGCCGGCTGGGAGGCCCTGCAGCAGGAGTTCATTTCGCTGATGGAGAAGGCCAAGAAGTCCCAGGACCACGACGGACTCTTCGACCAGCTAAAGGGCGCGGTGGTGGACGAGGCCATACGCCGGCACAGCTGGGAGGACAAGGCCATCGACATGCTGCGTGTCATACAATTGAACACCCTGGAGGATCGCTTCGTCCACGACAAAAGCGAATGGGACCAGGCGGTCAAATTCCTGGAAAACTCCGTGAACTCCAAACTGATGCAAACCGAAGAGACTTTGGGGCAAATGTTCGGGCCCGGCCAATTCACGCGCCTCACCCGCTGGAAGTCCCTCACCCAGGACCAGCAGAGGCGGCGCTACGTCAAAGGCGAGCTCGACAAAATCCTCAAAAACGATGCGGTGAGTTCGGCCCCCAGCGCATCCCAAAATCTTAAACTAAACTCTCCCGGATTACAGAAGCATTTGCCCACTCTGAGCTACGATGAGCTGACCACCGTGCGCAAGAACCTGCAGCGCGAGAACGTCGACGTCGACACGGACTTCATCCGGCAGACGTGGTTCCCCGTCTACAGAAAGTGAGTGTGTTGATTGTGGTTTGTATTTTTGGCTAAGTCGTTGATCCCTCGTCCAGGCACTTCCTGCTGCAGGCGCTCCAGCGGGCCAACGACTGCCGCAAGGCCTACTACCTGTACAGCCAGCAGGGGACCGACTGTGAGGTGGGTTTTTTATGGATTCCCAAATTAGCAGATCATTTAAAAGTGTTTCTCGGTTTAGATTGCCTGCTGCGATGTGGTGCTGTTCTGGCGCATCCAGCAGGTGATTAAGGTGACGGGAAATGCGTTGCGGCAACAGGTGATCAACCGGGAGGCGCGCCGTCTCGACAAGGAAATCAAGGCGGTGCTGGACGAGTTCAGCGAAGACGAGGAGAAGAAGGCGCACTTGCTGACGGGCAAACGTGTTCTGCTGGCCGAAGAATTGAGTGAGTAATCCGAGTGTTTGTTTCTGAAAAGAGAGACTGACTTTTTTTGCTTCTAGTCAAAGTGCGACACATACAAGAGAAGCTGGAGGAATTCATCAACTCATTGAACCAGGAGAAGTAGACGAGATTGAATCCACTGACCAAAGAGAGACTGGCCAGGTAGGCTGGCTGATGGCAGCAAGTTCCAATCCGAAGAAATCACCACACAACTGCGTTAATTATTTAATTCTTTTTCTAATTTCTAAGTTGAGTAAATTCGTTGTTGATCGAGAAATTCGCTTAGTTGTTTAGTTTAATTTGTATGACTTTGTGTTTGCCGCTGCAGAAGGCCAAACAAGTAGAAATTAAATCCAAAAAACCCAATCACCGAATTCTACAACTAAAATCGTCTTTATTAAATCGAATTATGGGCTGATGAATGAGTGGCTTATGTTTGTTTTCTGTAAAGTACGCGAGGCCGTTGAACTTTATTTACTTTATCTTTCTAAACTGCATTAAGGAAGGTGGGGCCGAAATTGGTTATAGGCTTACATATAAATTCCGCTTTATCTAGAATTCTAATCACGTAGTTGTATAAATTCTGAGTGGATTTTAAGGCACTTTCAGCTTTGCTAGGCGAAACCGATTAGTTTCGATTGGCAAACCGATCGATAAGTTATCAAAAATGCAGCCTCTCGCTCTGCACAGAACTCCCATGCGATATTTTTCTCCCTCTGTTAACATTTGCAGATGTTATTTAACAGCCAAGGCGGCTTGTGTTGATTGATGTGCGTGGGTCATCAAATTCGGCAATGGTTTTAATTGATTTGCTAACAAATACCTTAAAATACGTTTGATCCGACAGTTGCACAACGTGATTCTGTACAAACTACGTAACAATTCGTAACGCAACGCAACGTAACAAACCCGAGAAGATTTGGCAACTAACAGTTTTTCTCTTTTTCACTTAAACGGTAAACATACATAGCTATATTTATTGTAAAGTCCAGACTCCGCGCCCAACAACAGCGTTGAGAGCTCTGAATCTCAAGTTCCTCTTCTTTTCTTATCTTGGCAGTCAAATTGTGTGGCCGGCCGGCCGCTTCTTCCTCGCCTCGCCGTCGTCTCTCCGACGCATGCACAGCATGGTGAACCCCACTTAAAAATAAGCTTTCACATTTATAAAAAAAGGATTAACGACGCATCATCCCTCGCTTTCGGCTGCTCTCCAGACGCGTGCCGTGGATTTCGAGTCTTTAAGCTGCTGGCAAGGGCTGGGCTTTCTTCTCATTGGACCGCTGCTCCCAACGAGACACGCAGGTCAGCGGATAGCAGAGGAAGGCCGACAAAAGGATCAGTCCACCAGCGAAATAGAATGGCAAATCGTAAGTTTCGTTCACTTCATACAAAGCACCTGAAAAAATATCAACAAATTAAAAAAGCTACTCAACTTCCTTATGACTCTGAACTCACCAGCAATGGGCACACCCACCACAGCGGCCAATCCCTGGAAGAGCATGAGGAAGCCAAAGGCATTGCTCAGCTTTTCCAGCCCAATCATTTCCACGGCAATCAAAGAGCGCAGCGCCGAGAAGCAAGCAATGCAGATGCCAAAGCAAACCGCATAGATATTCTGGCTCCACTTGGTAACCACAATGCCACTGCAGATGGTGGCCACCCCGCCCAGGGTCAGGGCAAAGTTGTTCAGCCAGAGCGGCTTCACCGCCGGGAACGAGCTGATCGAGCCACACACAATCCTGGTAATCGTGTTGACCAGCCCCATTGTCGACACAAATCCCAAGCCCTCAGCCTGGGTCATGTTATTGGCCTGCGCCCGGTGCGGCACGAAGGTGAAGGGCACAAAGAAGCCCATCATCGTGAGGAAGCCGCTCACCGCCAGGCACATAAACGCCGGCGACTTGAGCAGGCTCGTGTCCAGCATTGTCGACAGTATGCGCCTCACGGCCTCCGGGCAGATCCGGCAGCCCCGCTGCCGCTCCTCCAGCATGTCCTGCTTGGTGGGCAGCCGCGTCACCGACATGTGGTAGGCCAGCGAGGTCTGCGACTGGTACTGGGGAATCCTTGTCAGCGAGCCGGTGAAGAAAATATCATCACGGTACATGGGCCGCGAGGCGGACTGGCCCTGGGCGGCCTCCTGGCCACCAGCCGCGCTCCTCTTGCCGCCAATGTCATTGGGCCGTCTGCCCGACACCGTGTGCCGGCGTCCTTGAATGGTTATGGGCTTGGCCTCTGTCTCCAGCAGGTTGTCGTTCTCGGCCTCCTCCTCGTTCTCGCCCACCGTCTGCAGCTCCTTGTGCAGGTTGAAGGTCAGCTGCTGGGGGTCCCCGTTGGGCGTGGTGGGCTGCGACTTGCGCAGCTGCTTCATCTCCGTGCCCTTGCTGGCCGTGCCCGAGGGCCGCCGCTCCAGGTTCATGCCCTTGAAGATCTCCGCGGCCGTGGGGTAGTGGTGCCTCTGGGAGGCCCCCATGTACGTGTTGTGGGCCGAGTTGGGCATGGAGTAGGCGAACCTCCCCTCTGGCAAAGGCTTGGTGAAGGCCGCCGTGTGCAGCTGCGGCTTGGGCGCCACCGTGTTGCCATGGCCATTGAGCTTGCTCTTCTCCTCCTCGGTGGCCGTGCCGTCCTCGGTGACGGCCAGCGTGATCGGCTGGATGGGCCGGAAGGCCAGCCCAAACACAGCGCACAGCAGCACCAGGCCTCCCTGGACGGCCATGGTCCGCTCCCAGCGCTCATTCGGGCCGTCCAGCAGATAGTTGGTCAACGGCGCGAATATGTAGGTGCCCACGCCGGAGCCGCACAGCGCCACTCCGGTGGCCAGGGCCCGCCACTTCTCGAAGTAGAAGCCGATGATCACCACCGCGGGTATGTAGACCATGCAGAAGCCAATGCCGCCCAAGATGCCGTAGACCAAAAGCAGCAGCTCTATGTTCTTCAGCTGTGAGGCCAGCACGAAGCAGAGGCCAGCGAAAATGGCCCCGGCTATGGTCACCAGCCGGAAGCCAAAGCGGTTGGTCAGGGCGCTGACAAAGGGCCCGGCCATCAGGTAGACGCCGCTGAGCAGGGAGCTGGGCAGGGAGGCGTAGGCCTTGCTCACCCCGAACTGATGCATGAGGGGCAAGGTGATGGTGCCCGAGCAGAAGACAATGCCGTCGATGACCGTGCAGCAGAGGAAAGAAGCCACCATCACCACCCAGGCCCAGCCGCTGTCTGGGGGGACGACAACGGCGGCGGTGGCTTCTTCCAGGTCCTCGTCGTCCTTGGGGGCCTTGCTGTCCGGCTGCTGGGATACCAAAGCATTGGCAGGGATTTCCTCGTGTTGGATGGCCATTCTGGGGGATCGTCAGCTGTGGAAAGGGAAAGTTCGGTTTCGCTTTTAATTAAATTGGCCAAATGAAAAGGAAAGTGGCCTTCGCGTATATAGGAAATTGCGCATACGCCCCTTTGTATCGCTTCATTGTTTCCCTAGTTTGCTGGTGCGTAGATGGCAAATATTTGCATGGATAATTCTATTTTTAATTGTCACGTGCGCCTGTGTGTGTGGGAGAGTGTTGCTCCCTCGTGAGCTGATTTTCATGTATCTGCGATCCATTTATCGCTTGTTTATCACGTCAATCAGGGGGGGTGTCGGCCAGGGCGTGGGTGGATGGGTGTCAGTGTCATTGCCGTTTAAAAAATAAGTTCGTCGCATACGTCAAATGTGGCGAGTGAAGGAAAAAAACCAACTAAAAAAACTGTGAGCGCTTAATTTATTTTTCGGCTGTTTGGCAAGTTAATGGAAAAAATAGAATTTCAATTTGCTTGCCACCCCAAATTTTTTAGGCAGCGCTGACGGCCAACAAACCCTCGACCTTGGCCAGTTTGTGGGCTTATCTAATCGCAGAATCTGAGCATGAATTGGCTCAAAATCTGTTTGCCACCGTCGGCTTAAGCGGAATTTACAATTCCAGAAGCTGCAGCTCCATAATCATTTATCGTAGTTTCCCCAGACTGAAAATCCCAGTAGTTGGCGCTTAAGATTTACGATCTTTTTGTGGGCGACGGTTTGGTTGTCTCCGGGCCGAAAATCTTTATAGCCGCGATCGGTTGTCGGCGCGTTAGCTATAAATCCATAAATCTATTAATTTTGAGCAGATTTAAAGGAACCTTGGGATTTCCGAGCCCGGCAGTTGGCAACCGCCATACCGTCGTAAAGATTACGCCTTTTTTTTTGATATTCGGAAAGAATTTTCAGAATGTTCATAGATTGCCTTTGGGGCCTTTGCCGGGTTTTGCAACAGCCTGTGTGTGTGTGATTATCACCCTGATGGCTGCGGGTTATTGCGGCAAAGTGGACTCGTATTTCATGCCCAAATGACCGGCCCTAAATGCGGACGGGCGGACGGGGCTCGGCCAAGAAGCCAACGAAATGCGGCCGGCTGCCGTTGGCTTTCAACAACAACGACAACAACCAACTATAAATAAATAAATATCGACAACATCAACGACACCAACAACGGCGGTGGCCGCGGCAGAGTCAACTGGTTGCCGTTCATTTGAGCAGAATGAAGCCGTTTTGTTTGTGGCACAAACCCCCGCACAGTTGGGCAAATTAACGTATAATTGCATAAATGTATGTGAGTCCTGCGGCCAGGACTCTTTGTTTGCCCGCCCCGCCCCGCCAACGTCAACGGCGTCAATTTCAATTGCCTTTCGCCACTGACCCGATTGGCTGGCCGCATCGACCTCATCCATCAAACTGGCCGGTGTGGGATTCTCCTATCGCCCGCTGATGTCTGTCGATTGAGTTAATAAATTTAATAGGTAAACACATATGGCCGTACCCCCGGTAACCCATTTCCCGGCCGACAACGTTCTTCATATGCTGGTTGGGTTTTCTTCGAGTTTTCTTCGGCACATGGCCAGGGCCGTCGGTCTGTCTGTTTGTCCGGCTGCATACACAAGTACAACCGCCTTCCAAGTATCCATATCTGTGGGTATCTCCGCATTTGTATCTCTATCCATACATCTGTCCCCTGCGCGAGTGTGCGTGTGTGCGGGGTGCGCTTGTGTGTGTAGTTTATTTTTAACACGCGTCGTCTGCCTGTGGGATGGCTGGCGAGTGCGTGAGCATGTCGAGGGTAAAGACGGAGCGCCGCAATTTGTGGCTACACAGGCAGAACATTTAGCGCTGAACTTATGCTCGAAATTTTAATTAGCCCACGTCGGTGGGTCGTTGTCAAAATATGGCCAACGGAGCTGCCCGAAATGGGCAGCGAATTCATTAAAATGCAATAAAAGAGACAAGCCAACGAGTGCAGGCCTGGATTCCGGCTTGGGCCATGCGAATGTGGGATGCTCTCTTCGGTTGGCTGTGGGCGTTGTTGGCCTCATTTTGTTGGAACCTTTCACCCAAAAATATAAACGCCGCCGCGCATGCGCCACTCACTTTGGTTAAGCGACGGGCCGAATTTGTGCAATTTCATTTATGAAGAAAGACAGAACGACAGACGGGCAAGTGACTTATCAAGTTTGCTCTTTGTTAGACTATCAACTCGAAGAAGGCCGGGCGGGGCGGGGCCACAGTCGGTCACTCAAATTTGTAGTGTTATCGGCACGAACAAAGGCAGCCAAAGCCCGGCAAAGTCAATGAACAATTAGTAGAGCGATCAATGGTCAGACGACGGCGACCGACGCGCCAGTCTGAAGTCGATTGGTTAACCAGTAACCGTTCTTTCCTTCGATCGGAAGTAGAGCGTGCGATGCACAATCAATTAACACGCCCGACTTCAAAACCTAATCGAAACCAAAAGTGAAGATTGGCAACCCTTCAACTATCGAATGCGAGATGTCGAATTCGAATGCGACTTTGATTTCGATTTCGATGACGTTTTCGATGGCGGCTTTGATTAGCAGCGCCCGCGATGACATTGAAGGCTTCCTTCCAAAATAAACAAGCTGGCATTTAAATAAAACTATTTGAGGCATTTAATGTGCGGGAATCATTAGGTTGGCAAAATATTTGCACAGTCAGAGGGCGGCTGCTGGAGGCAATCGCTGATTAGAAATGCAAATTGTTTTGCTTGATCGAGCGAGCGAGAGGGAAATAGTTTAATTTCCATGTAATTGAAATAATGCGAGTATATAGAATTTTGTGGCTCTGTCTCCGCTGCGCTGGCCTGGTTTCAATTCCTCAATCTCATATTTATTTGGCTGTGACGCATTTGTGGTCGCGATTAACCGAAAGACAAAAACGAACAGCAAACAACAAAAACATGTTTATTGCAATCACATAGTTCGATTTCTTTCGTTTGATTTGATTTGAGCTGAATGTAGGCTTTCCCCTCTCTCCCCTCCCTTCCCGTTCAATCTAATTGAACGCGTAATTGGTTTTTAATTAAGTGCTAATTTCATTCAGCAGCCACCATTCAAAATTGTTTTTCAACAGCTGTATGATAAATGGTAATCTCGACCGACTGTCAGAACCCAAATTCAGCCAGCCCGCCGCGAAATGCGGCTCCATTAGTCCGATACCGATAGCCGTTGCCCAGCTTCTGGGTCATTGGCCAGTCCCCCCAAAACTGTTAAAGGAGCCCTGGTGAGCCGACCATTTGAACTGCCCGCCACCTGAACCGGTAGCAACCGGTGCACCCCAAACGGTTAAAGAGACACCGGCCTGGCGTGTGGGCCTTGAATGAAATTAGCATAAGTCAAATATCCACTGCCATGGCCGCCCCGGGTGACTCATAAACGCGACCCTTTCCATTGATAATTACGCATCGAAGTGTGTGTGTGTGTGTGTGCTGCCCAAGCGATTCGCGCGCCAAACCGAAATCGCCTGAACTTTGCCGCGAGTTCGTTGGAGGAATCGAGATAAAATCCAAAGAGCCAAGAGACTCGGCTGGGAATTATCGATCTGTCAACGTCCACGTCCACGCCTCGCAATTGTAAGCGGCTTTTGCTATTTCTGTGTTCGTCGCCAAGTTCAGGGGCACTTTTGAGCCGCTGAATTGCACTGACGGTCTTTCCTGGTAGAACAGAAAACCGTCCACCAAATGAAGCCATTAGAGGGGAACATAAAACCCAAAGGGCCAAATGATTAAGCCGGCATCTCAGCGTAGTCGCCCGCCAGACGCCGCGCCAGTTGTTTGGCCAAAACTCGTTTTGGCCGGGTCACTGGCAGCGGCGGGCGCGGCCGTAGGTACAGAACTTGGCGGCGCGCTGACATATAAAAACATCAGCCTGGGAAAGGTGTGCCCGTCGATGTTGCAGCAGCAACTTTTCTGTCCTCTTTCTCGTCTTGGTTTTTGGCTTAATGGGGATTCGGAGAACTGTGAATGGCCGGCGCAGGAGGCCTGCACGTGGGCCCACCAAGCCGCCTTTGAAGTTCTCTCGCTCTCTCTCGACAGCTCGGCAAATGCAAACAAGCCACACACACACACACACACACACACACACAAATAGACGACTAAGTCGATCAGTAGATTGGGGGTGGGGGTAATTCTTAGGCGAGAAAGCGAAAGCACTGGAAATTTTGTGCTCTCTGGACGGTTTGGATTCTTCGGCGGATCGACAAAAGCGAAAGTTAACAAATGATTTGGATTTGGATTCGGAATCGGTTTCGGAATCGGCCGGCGCGCAAGTATAAATACTTCTAGTGCGGGTAAATGTATTTGTATCTGATTATCTGTCCAATTCTCTCTTTATATATAGGCTGGTATATATACCTATGTGGAGCACCAACACACATAAATTTGTATATGCTGCTTTCGTATTTTTGGTTTTCAATTTGAGCGGCCGTTTGCCGTTTCGCGGAAGGTGGCGCGTTCGGTTTTTTTTCGCTGCTTCTTTCGTTCGTTTTTGAATTCTTTTTCTGTTTCGATTGCTGATCGTGCGCGCACTGAGTTCCACTTCAATCCAAGCCACCAACACCGAAACGCCAACCGATGCCAGCGAGTGCCTCAAGATAACTGAACACAGGAAAAAGTGCTGCCCGCCTGGCCTGGCTCGACTCGGGGCGCAGTATAAACCGCAAAGCAAAGGCAGCGACGCCGGCAGCGGCCACCACCAGCAGGCGATACGGAACGCCCGCTGCCTCTGTGCTGGTGACCGGTTGGTTGGCTGTGCGTGGCTCTCCCTCTGCGTGTGTGTGCGTGTGTGCGTGAGTGCTAATGGCGCTTGTGTTGCCCCAACCAAAAAAAGTTATCTCATAGCCCCCACCCCCCTCCCCCCGCTCCAAACACTTGCACAGGCGAAGAAACGGCCGCCTGTGCGTATGCGTAGAATTGCGGCCGAGTGCAAAGTTGTGGGTGGCCGACTGCACCTCCCGGCCGGGACCCGCCGGACGTATACGCAATGCGAGTTGAGATTGCGGAGACTGCGCTGGTGTTGGTGTGAAATTTCGAGAGAACCGTCATGGTGGCTGCCCGCGACTCCAAAATGAGCGATATTAATTTCTTTTTTTTTTGGGAATTTTTCCATTGGAGAGATAAGTTAAATTCATTCACGTTTTTCGGCTCTTCGGTCACTCAATGACGGGGCGTCTCTGTTGGTAAGACGCACTGGTCGGTCTGTTTGCTCTCTCGAAAGTTCTGCCGGCTGGCGGTACCGGTTTGTGGGGGGAAATGGAAAATAACTTAAATTTGCTTCACGCGATGAAATTCTTGAGAGATAAGTGAGATTGAATCACCTGATCGCCTCTAATTAAATTTGCGTTTTTTTCGGCTCCTTTCGCAGTCAAATTAGAAACTTATCGTTATTCCGAAAAGCCAGCAAGTTACGTGGTTCGCTGAATATTTCATTTCGTAGCCGGCAAGTTCCCCAAAGATCTATTTTTAGGAACTGCCGGCGGGGGTACGGTTGGGTCGATAAGGCGGTTTCTGGAAAATATCAAACGTCGAATCGTTTCGGTTCACTTTTGATTGATAAGAGGCCCCCAAGGAAACTTAATTTCAAATAAGAAGAACCCCTGGGGAGTCAAAGTTCTTGGTAATAATATGCAGACAAATGGAGAAATCGAAGAAATAATTGCATCATGAGTATTTCAACTTTGTCATTAAATAAAATTCAAAATAAATTAAAAAATAAATAAAGTATATTGCTTATGCTTTATTTATATATTAAAGTTTCTTAAAATGCATTAAAATAATAAACAATCACAACAAAAAAGGCAGAAAATCAAAGATCGCCAGAGAATTGTCCGTTTTTCAAAGCGACCAACTGAATCTGCGTTGCAGCCGTTCGACCACAGATGGCGCCAGCCAAGCAAATTTGTGAGGAACGAAACGGAAGTGAGACACGCGTGAGAGGGAGCAAGGGAAAGGAGATGGCAACTCTGGCAAAAAACGGCAACGTAACATAAAAAAAAGCCCCTGGCAGCTGCTTGCAATCAAGAAATAAAGATCATGGGGGTAAATTAGTCTAAGCGTATTAATCACAGTTAATATTAAATTAATTTAGGCGTTGGAGACGGGAAGGCGACCTCAGAGAAGCTTGCACTGGGCTTTCTTTTTCCACTTCCTCGTCCTCAAGGCGGCCCTGGTGGCCGTTTCAAAAACTTCCCTCACTCCCTCCAGAGTCTTGGCAGAGCTTTCCAAATAGGCAAAGGCATTTATTTCATCGGCCACGAACTGCCCATCCAGAGATTTGATGGGTTGTTGCTTGAACTCCGCCAAGTCCTTTAAAAATAACCCAGAAATATTAGAGCCCCAGGTGAATGGCAAATTCCCCTACCTTGATAGTTTTGGGGTCATAGCGCAGATCCTTCTTGTTGCCCACCAGGACAATGGGCACATGCGGGCAGAAGTGTTTGACCTCCGGCACCCATTTGTCCTGTATGTTCGCCAAGGAGTCGGGCAGGTCGATCGAAAAGCACAAGAGTATCACATCCGTGTCCGGGTAGCTCAGCGGCCGCAGGGTGTCGTACTCCTCTTGGCCGGCCGTGTCGAAGAGGGCCAGCTGAACCTGAAGAGCCGCAAAATAGAACGTGAATGAAAGTATTTGTGTTTTGTTTACACTTCGCCGGGCATTCGCCGCACACTTGAACAATAAAATCAGCGATCGCATGCCAAGCGCTTGATTCATTCGCATTGCGTGGTTTTTTTTTGGTTATTCCTTTAGCAAATTAAGTTTCACAAATTTACTTTGATGTGGTCGATTTCCATGTCTGCCACGTAGGTCTCGAAAATCGTGGGCAGGTAGATGTCGGGGAATTCGTCCTTGCAGAAGACAATGAGGAGGCTGGTCTTGCCGCAGGCTCCGTCGCCCAAAATAACCAATTTCTTCCTTATTGTTGCCATCGGAGTAATGAAAATAATTCGCTTTGGAAATAAGGAAGCGCCGGGCGAACAGAACTGGACTTTACGCAGCAATCGTTGCAAATGTTTTGGGGAAAACTCATCCGGTTGTTTGTATTTTTATGGCGCGCCGAAAACAAAACAAATTAAACGTAAACAAATGAACTTAATTACACCAAAAATACGTTGGTTTTTAAAATCTCCTTGCCCTCCAAAATTACTGGCCCTTTAACCCCTTAATGATTCCTTTATCTTAATGATTCTGTTATCGACATATAAATTTTTCTTATATATCACTTTAAATTTAAAAATGCGCGCCTATTTTTCAACCAATTTTCGCAGCCCTGGTAGCTACCGGCCAGTGCTGCCCATTCGCGGACTGCCAAGTTGGATTAATTTTTATTTATGTTTCTTAACATTTACATATACTAAATGCCAATGAACTTAACATTTACATATCCACATAAGCTAATAACAAAGAAACCTGCATTCAGTTCAAGATAATTATTTAATGTCGATAGCTTTGCTTGCAGAGCGCTTGGCACAGAGTTGCTTTGCGTTTATCGAAATGTGCCGAACTGTCAAAAATTTGACAGCGTCTCTTTCTTTTATTTCCGCCACTGCTTGAGATAGTTGGGAATTATGGGTGAGTTATTCGAAAGCCGTGTTTTTGTGAGAAATACACTTTTTGCGGTGAAAATCTGTGCGTGTTTTGTATCCCACAAGTCAAACCATTGAAAATGTAAGTGAAATCCAAGCCGGCACCGCAAAAAAACTAAATAACTTTGCCTGCAAAGTCGGTTGAAACGGCAACAAATTGTGGCTTCCAGAAAATCTAGAAAAATCCATCAAATCATTCAGTTTATGTGCCCAACAAGTTGTCATTCGGTCATTGTACAACCCAACAAAGTCCGACGCCAAAATATTGCAGGAAATTACACTTGAAAAAACTTACAGCAAAACGCCTTCAAACTAACCTCAAAACACCGCCGCAAAAATGTATTTGTTTACAAATGAAATTGGCAAAGTCTAAAATTTTTTTATATCAATTTAACTTTTATTTGCTTGTTTGTAGGCAAACCAAGAGGTCTGCGAACTGCTAGGAAGCATGTGAACCACCGCCGCGACCAGCGCTGGGCCGACAAAGACTACAAGAAGGCTCATCTGGGCACAAGATGGAAGGCCAATCCCTTCGGTGGTGCCTCCCACGCCAAGGGCATCGTTCTTGAGAAGGTGTAAGTAGAACCACCAATCGATCTATCGAACCTATCGAAACCCAAACCGGCCACCCACAACCCGCAGTATATTTTTGTGTTTTGTTGAATTGAAAGCTCAAATCACAGGATTATACTGTGAGCTGCGCCTGGCGTCCAACATCAGAGAAAGATCTTTACCCATTCAAATGTGTTACCGAGATTAATTTGGCTCTTTATTTCCACAGCGGTGTCGAAGCCAAACAGCCCAACTCTGCCATCCGCAAGTGCGTGAGGGTGCAGCTCATCAAGAACGGCAAGAAGATTACCGCTTTCGTGCCACGTGACGGTAGCTTGAACTACATTGAGGAGAACGACGAGGTCCTGGTGGCCGGCTTCGGTCGCAAGGGCCATGCCGTCGGTGATATTCCCGGTGTCCGTTTCAAGGTCGTCAAAGTGGCCAACGTCTCTCTCCTGGCCCTCTACAAGGAGAAGAAGGAGCGCCCAAGATCCTAAACGATTTCCACCACAAGCAACAAAGTTAGGGTTTTAAAAAACTTAAATAAAAAACAACAAAAAAACACCACAACCTCGACATCTTGGTAATTAAAGGATGAGATGTATTTTCCCTTTGGCTGCCCCTCGCAGGCGGAATAGTTTGCGGTCAGGAATTCGCATTCCCACCGCCTGACATTGCTTACAACTAGAAACTCCTTAAATTATAATCAAATGGTATGTGGATGTGGCCTTTCAATAGCGTCCTGAATTATAGTTGTTGGGTCCTGGACGGCGCAGGGAGCGGCGGCCGCGCGAACGCGTGTTGAAAACCCTGTTGGCCGGCGGAGTGTTTGGCGAGTTGGCGGGATCCTGCGGGCGCATGTGCGGCGGATAAGGACCCCTCTGGATCTGGGCAGGCTCGCCCTGCCACACAATGGGCGTGGGACGGTTGCTGTTGGCGCCGGCGCGCAGAGTGCGGCGCGGAGGTCCTGTGCTGCGCAGCGTGCGGGAGCGGGTGTTCTCCGAGGGCGAGGTGGCCTCCGCCTCGCGGCCTTCCTCCTGGAAAACAACAAAAACATCAAACTATATTCCTTGGCGGGTTCGGGGCAGGAGGAGAATGGACGAGACGAGGTGGGCGGCAGGTTAAGTTTATGCGATGCTGGGAGAGATCAGCAAGCAAAGAGCCCCAGCCGGCTGGCCGGCAAGGACTCGGTTAGTCTTGGCTTGGAGGTTCTGCACATACCTGGCGCGGTGGCCTGCTCTCGCTTTTAATGTTAACTTAAGTGGGGCCGCATGGGCCTTCTTACCTCGACGCCCTCGACTGCCTGCTTCTCGCCCTCCGAGGAGACGCCGTCGTGCTCCTCCGAGGGGCGTTCGGCTGCGTTTGGCTGGTTATCGGGGATCTCGGACTGGCTGGTGCCCACATTCTGGTCTGCAAGGATCAAAACAAAAACCATTTAATTGCGGCTTGGAAAGGGGAATTTGGTGGACTCACTTTCGTTGGCCTGGCCGGCCTGGGAGTCATCGCCGGTGGCCATTTCCTCGGCAAAGGCCTCGTCGGCCTCGTTGGCATTCTCCTCGAGGCCGGGCTGGCTCTCCTCGGCTGTCTTGGCGGCCTCGGCGGCGCTGCCTTCGTCGGACACATTGGGCTTCTGCGAGGAAGATGAATTGTCGGCTGTGCCGCAGTCCAGGCCGCTGGTCCCAGCCATCTGCTCCCCAGCGCCCTCTGGGTTCACCGAGCCGCCGTCTCCGTCAGCCTCCACCTGGCTGGCCGGCTGCTCGCCAAAGACAATATTGGAAACCTGCGGGGAACTCACCAGCTCCACCGAGCTGCCCCAAAGAATCCTCAATTAAAAAATCCAGAGAAAAGACAAAACAAAACTCACCTGTCGGTGCGGCGGCTGGTGGCGGCCGTGGAAGTGGAAGGAGCCTGGATGTTGAGGGAGCCGGACTCGCCGCTGCCGCTGCTGATGGCCTGGCTCTGCTGGTTGTTCTCCTGGGGCGACACCGTGGCCGGGATGGCGTCCAGGGATTGGCCCTCGTTCTCGTCGGGTATTTGCGGCTCGGGGGCCTCCTCAATGTCCACCTCGTTGTTGTCCTGGGGGTCGGCTGGAATGGGCAGGTTGTTCTCATCGTCAGCCCCTTCGTTGTCGTCCATCTCATTGTCCTGCTCGTAGGAGTCCTCGTAGCCCTCCTGCTCGCCGTCTCCCCCGTCCATGGGCACTTCGCCCTCATCAGCCTCGCCCAGCACATCCTCCTCGTCGGAGTCCACCACCACAATGTCGTCCTCCTGGTCGCGCTGCGACGATGTCGGCATCTGGTCGGCATCCATGCCCGAGTCGCCAATGTGCCCGGCCGACAGCTCCCCGCTGTGCATGGGCACGCGCAGGCGCTTGGTCAGCTTGGCCATTTTCTCGGGCCCGCCCTCCTCGGCATTGGTGGAGGAATCGCCCTCCACATCGCGCGGGCGCTTGATGCCCAGCGACGAGCAGCCTGCCTGGGTGGTGGTCACATTGCTGCTGGACGGGGTGTGGCGGCTGTGGCTGCTCACCACCGTCGAGGAGCTGCTGCCGCTGCCCGAAGTGCTGGGCTGCTGGTTGTTGGCATCCTGGGACACCTGCACGCTGGGCACGCTGGCATTCTGGGTGGAAGTGGTGGTGCTGGTGGACGAGGAGCCCTCCACGCGCGGCGACACCAAGGCCACCACCTGCTGCTGGGCGCTGCTGCCGCCCACGAACAGCTGCGTGTCGTTCTGCTGGGGATGCTGGATGCTCTCGGCCTCCTGGGAGCTCTCGGCGGCCGAGCTGGCTCCCATGGGCGGAATGGCAGCCACAGCCACTGCAGCCGTGCTGGTCGACGGCATATAATCCGTATGCGAGGAGGTGGGCGACGAGGAAGCCATCGACTCCAAGGCTGCATTCCCAGTGGTGTGGACCTGCTGCTGGGGCGGCACCAAAGCCGTATTGCCCACGGCCGAGGACGAGCTGCTGGTGCTGCCCGAGCTGGCCGAGGCCACAGCCGAAGAGGTGGACGTCGAGGTCGAGGAGGACGTGGAGGCGCTGCCGGCCGAGGGCTGCTGGCTGGTGGGCAAAATGGCAGCCGTGCGGCTGTTCTGCACGGAGATGGGCCGGATGCTGGCCAGCGGAGTCTCCCCACCGCGCCAGGGGGTCACCGTGGCCGACTGCTGGACTGTGGCTGAACCGGACATGGGCTTGACGTTGGCCGTGCGCGGCGAGGATTCCGAGATGTTGCCCTTCTCGGCCATGCCCACGGAGCTGGTGGAGGGCTTGGTGGACTGCTGGGAGCCCAGCTGGCGGGTGAGCTGGTTGATGCGCATGTGCAGGGCTTCGCTTTCGCGGGCGAAGCGCGCGCTGAGCTCCTTGTTGGCGGCCAGGCTCTCCTGCAGCTCCTTCTCCAGGCGGGCCACGGTGGCCTCCAGGGCGGCCTTGGTCTCGGCAAAGCTGGTCTCCTGGGTGGCCAGCTCGGTGCGGGTCACGGTGAGCTCGTGGACGAGCTTCTCGATCTTGGCCTTGGACTCGCGCATCACGGCCATGGTCTCGCCGTCGGCTGCCACCCGGACCTTGAGTTCCTCGTGCTCTTTGGTGAGCTTGTCGTAGTCCTCCTTGTGGGTGGCCAGGGTCTTGTTGAGCTCTTCGATTTGGGAGCGCAGGCGCTCGCCGTCTGGGTTGGCGGCCGCGGCATCGTTGCCGGAGGTGGCCTGGGTGTAGAAGTCCTTGTAGCGCTTGGCCAGCTTGCGCAGCTGGAACTCCTTGGTGCTGAGGTTCTGGAACTCCTTCTCCTTGGCCTCCTTCTCTTGGATGGCCTTGCCCAGGTCGTCTTCCTTCTTGAACAGGTTCTTCTTGGCCTCGAGCAGCTCGGTGGTGAGGCGGGCGTTCTTGGCTGCCAAAGCAGTGGACTCTTCGTTTTGCTTTTTGCGGTCCTCCTCGAGCTGCTGGAGTTGCTTGGTGAGCGTGGGGATTTCGTTCTCCAGACGAGCCCGCAAGGCAAACAGTTCTTCGTCCTTCTTCTTCAGCACTTCCTTCTCAGCGGTCAGCATCTTGGCCAGATGCTCTCGCTCGGCCTGGAGACGCTTGAACTCCTCCGGGTTGCGGTTGCTTTTCTCCACGAGAGCATTGGCCCGCTGGCGCCACTTGATGGTCTCCTGGCGCAGCGAGGAGTTCTCTGCTGTGAACTCCTCGATCTTCGAGGAGAGCTCGCGGTTGGCCCGCTGCAGCGGCACCAGCTCGTCCTCAATGGTGCTGATGCGCTCGGTCAGCTCGGCCACGCGCTTGGCCAGAGTGTCGCGCTCTTCGCGGAGCACACGATTGCTGTCGGTCATGGCGCTGAGGGTCTCGATCTTGCGCAGGACCTCCTCGTGCTTGGCGGCGCACACAATGTCCGTCTCGCTCTTGGAGCGCTCCTGGTTGAGGTAGCCGTTCAGCTCGTCCACCTTCTTCTGCAGGATTGTGTGCTCGGAGAGCAGGCGGGCATTCTCGGCCTTGGCAATGTCCAGCTTGGCGGCAAAGAGATCCTTCTCCTTGCGCAGGAACTTGATGATTTGGAAGAGCTGGTCGCTGTTCTTGTTCTCGTCGCCGCTGGCTGAGGTGTTCAGCTCCAGGATTGAGGTTTCGCCCAAGGACTCATTTTTCAGCGAGAGGGCCGCCTGCTTGGTGGTGAGCACCTCGATTTGGTCATGCAGGCTGGCGTTCATGGCATTCAAGTCAGAGGCGCGCTCCTCCCAGCTCTGGCGCTCCTTGTCCAGCTGGGCCTGGGCCTGGTCGTTGGCGGCCTTCAGCTGGTCGTGGGCAGCCTGCAAGGAGTCCCAGCCGCCCTTCAGCTGGTTCAACTCGTCCTGGACCTGTTGATTAATTCACTTTTAGAATGATTGAATTTACTTAAGCTGATTCCCCCACTCACCCTGACGAACTCCACCTTGAAGTTGCTAAGCTCCTGGATGTCCATCGAGTGCTGGAGCATTTCATCGCCGTAGCGCTTCTCGGCCGCATTGCGTGCGGCCATCAGCGAGGCCACCTCGGCCTGCAGATTGCGCACGGTTTTCCGGGCCTCGGCCAGTTCGCTCACCAGCCCCTTGAGCTCATCCTGCGAGCTCTTCAGCTGGTCCGTCTGCGAGGACGTGCGGCTGCTCTCGGTCACCTGGTTGAGCATAATGTCGGCCTCCAGATCAGCGATCTTGGTCTTGTGCGCGGCCTCCGAGGTCTGCAGCTGCTGGATCTGCTCCTCCAGCTTGGTCATCATGCTGGCATGAAGGTCATGCAGGCGCTTGATCTCGGTCTCGGCGCTCTGCGACATCTTGTAGAACTGCTCGCCGTTCTCGCGGGCCCGCGCCAGCTCCTTGTTCAAGGAGGCAATCTCCACCTTGGCCTGCTCGTAGTGCAGCTCGAACTCGCGGGCCTTCTTGTTGGCCGTGGCTATGGGATTCTCGTTCTGCGAGGGCGTTAGGCTCTCCTGCAGCTTCTTGCTGAGGTCGCTGATTTGGCTAATCTTGGTGGCCAAGTCCTCGCGCACGGTGGCATTCTCTGCTTGGAGCTTCTCGGCACGGAGCTTCTCCTCTTCCATGAGCTTCTTGGCCGACTCGGTCTGGCGCTTGAAGTCGTTGACAGTCTCGCGGAACTTCTCCTCCTCCTCCTGGAAGTGGCGGCGCTGGGCGGCCAGCTCGCGTAGCGTGTCGTCCAGTCGCTGCTCCAGGCGCAGCCGGCCCTCGGCCTCGGAGCGCTCCAGGTTGGTCTTGATCATTTCCATGTTGTTGAGGATCAAGGCCTCGCCCTGCTGCTGGCGATGGTAGCCCTCCTTCTCCTCCTGCAAACGGTTGGCCGTGTCCTTCAGTATGCGGTTCTCGATGCGCATCTGGTTGGCCTCCGTTTCCGACTGGGTCTGCTTGCGGAGCACCGTCATCAGCTCGTCCTTGAGCATTTGCACGGTCTGCTCGTGCTTGATGACCGTCTTCTCGTAGTTCTTGGCCCGATCCTCCAGGGTCACGATCTGCTGCTTGTAGGTGATGATGGTCTCCTGGAGCAGCTTGGTCTGCTCCTTCTGGAACTCGGAGGCGTTCAGCAGCTTGCAGTTCGAGGAGGTCAGCTCGCGCAGCTCCTTGCGCATCGAGTCGAACTCCTCCTGGAGCAAGGCGTCGTTCTTGCGCTTCTCACTGGTGTAATAGTCGTAGGACTCCTTCAGGGAGTTGTACTTCTTGATCTCGTCCTCCACCTGCTGTTCCAGGAGCTTGATGCGTCGCTCGAACTTGGCGTCGGCCTCGCTCTTGCTTAAGCTGCCGTTCTTTGAGGAGTCCTTGCCCTCCAGCGACTGGTCGTGGGTGAGCGACTCGTCCAGGTCCATGGCCTGGCCGCCCAGCTTCTGCTGGGCCTCGAAGTAGAACTTCTTGTAGCGCTCGGCCTTGGCCATGAGCGTGGAGATTGTGTTGTTCTTCTGGGCCAAGGCCTCCTCCATTTCCTCCAGGCGCTTGGAGGACTTCTCCAGAGTCTCCTGCTGGGTCTTTTGCTTCAACTCCGCAGCCTTGGCCTCGGTTTGCTCCAGAGTCTCCGACAGTTCACGCACCAGAGCCAGCAGCTTGGCGTTCTTCTCCTGCATTTCACTGGTGGAGCTGACGGTGACCAGCTCCTGGTCGATGGCTTCTTTGGCACTGCCAATGGGACCCGGCGGGGGCCTGGTTGGATTCACGCCTGCCCGCAGGCAGTTGACTTCGTCCAGCAGGAAGCACACCTGCCGGCTCAGATCGCTCTGGGCTGTGCGGAATTTCTTGCACTGCTTGGCCCCATGGGCCACGTCCAGGCGGGCGTTCTCCAGGTCGCGTTCGAGCACTGAGATTTTCTCCACCAGCTCCTTGCGCTGCTGCAGCAAAGCATTGTGGGCCTCCACCAGCTTCACGTAGTCCTGGCCCTGCTGCTCGATCACCGGGGCCCGCTCGTTCAGCTCGTCCACCATGGCCTTCATCTGCAGGCGCAGCTGGGCGATCTCGCGCTTCTCGGCCTCCAGCTCGTCGTAGGTCTTGGCGTAGAGGGCATACAGTTCGGTGAGGGACATGTCCGAGCGGATGAGGCGGCTGGCAATGGCGGCGGTGGGGGCCAGCTTGCAGATGGCGTTCTCGAGGTTCTGCTCGCGCACTTCCTTGATCAGGTCGTTGGCGTGGGTCATTTCTGCCTTGAGGGAGTCAATGGTTTTGTTGAGCTCGTCCACTTCGTTGGCGTGGGCCTGTTTGGTGGACAGGAACTCGGTTTCCAGCTGGGCGTACTGCTCGGCGGCCTCGGTGAGCAGGCGCTTGAGGTCGGTGATGCCGGCGAGCAGCTCATTGCGCTCGGATATGTTCTGGGTCTCTGTGTTCTTGTAGATGTTGACCAGCTTCTCCTTGGTGTCGAGCTCCTTTTTGAGGGTGTCCACGTACTGTTCGGTTGACATTTTGCTCTGGTAGTGGCTTTCGTTGAGCTCTTCTAATTTCTTGTTTAGGTTCTCGATGGTCTTGAGGTATTGCGCATTTTGAGACTGTATAATGACGAGCTCGTCGGTCTTTTCTTTCAGGTTGACTTCGAGGTGCATGAAGTTGAGGGAACTGTCGCGGCGCATGGTCTGGAGCTCGGCATTGTTGCGGTTTAAGTCGCGGCTCAGTAATTGGATCTCATTTTGCAGGACTGTGCGCTCGTTTTCCAGGCGGTTCTCTTTGATTTCCAGGGCCACCTCTTTGCTCTGGATTTCGTCTAGACGCGCAATCGCCTCGCATTTCGCTGTGATGGCGTTTTTCAGCTGCAGCTCGTATGTCTGGACGTCTACTTTGAGGCGATCGATTTCGTTGGCCTGGCGTTCCAGAAGCTTCAAGAGCGAGTCACGTTCGTCTACTACGGAGTTCTTTTCTTTGCGTAGGGATCCTATGTTCTGTTCGGAGCTGTTGACTGTGTCGAGGAGCTGGGTGCGCTCGGCGGAGACCTGGTCGAGTTGGGCGCGGAGCTCGCTAACATTTTGCTCGAAGTTTGTGAATTTGACTTGGAAATCTTGGATTTGGTTCTGCAGTTCTTCGTTTTTGTTTTCGGCGTCAGCTACAAAAAAAGGGGAGGGGGTAAGAAACAACATTGAAATTACGCGGAAAAGAATTTGAAAAATGTTGCGTTGATTGGGGTCGATGAAGTATACATAAACATTCTTTAAACTTTACTCACTCAGACGGTTGGCGGCAGCACGTTGCTTGCAAAATTCGCCGAAAAAGTCGTCTATGTATTTGTTCAATTTTTTTTGCACGCCGGCTGTCAACTCCTGGAGCTCCTCGGGCTCAAGAATGTTGGCTAACGATTGCGGACCTCTTAGATCCAGCTCCATGGTATTAATGTGTTTTGTAGTTACCAGTGGTGTTACTTTGTCAGTTTTAAACTATTACTTTTTCTTAAAACACAAATTTTTTTAGCCGCAAAAATGGACGCCGCACAATATATGAAAAGAATCTGTGACTGGCTCGATAAATACTGTGACAGCTCTACGAATAAGCTATCGACGGAGATTTACCTGGCAAAGGTTGTACCTCGATATGTTTGGTTGCCTAGAGAAAATATCGAAATTTTCCACAGCCCTGCTGAGTTGCATTTGCGCGCGTAATTCAAATCTCGGCCAGTGTGTACCTACCTGCATTAGTAAATTCTGCGAGCAGCAAAACATTTACAAGCCAGTTGAGATTGTTCTTTTAATTAATTTAATCCGATGTTTAACGAATGTTACCAAAATATTCGAAGTAGCCCCTGAGGCACAATGTTGGTGGCCAATTAAGCACTCCCTGGTCAACTTGATTGGCGTCCATGAAGCAAATGGCCCACAAAGTGCATCCTACCTACCGCAGCCGCCAGGCCAGGCCAAGTAAAGCACGGCAATCGCACATCGGCTTACATAACCAAACAGCCAAACGACCTGCCATCAATGTGAGCTGTGTGTGAGCTTCATTCACCGTCAGCACGGCCTGGACCAACGTGTGCCAGGCTTCAATCTCTGATAAAACCGTCAACTGCACCTCCAGCGCAACTTGTGTAAACACAGTACACTCAGCGAAACCAGCCAGTCGCTGCGCTAATTGAGACGCCAGCGTCTGGCACGATTTCTTCCAGTGCATCGAGAAGGGCGATCTTCTTATCAATAATTTGTATTTTTTTTTCTCCTCTTATTTTCCTGTGCATTTAGGCAAAGATTCCCTCCCCGATATCAGCCAAGTGTCACACGCCCACATTTTTGGAGCACCACGGACGGCATGCATGCCCAACTGGCTGGCTGGCTGGCTGGCTGGGCCGGCCTGACTGGGCCGCTCCCCTGTCCGAGCCGAACCGCCAGCCATTCGCACATGCGCCTCGCCAATAAACTTGTACCCACCGCCGCCGAGGCACACGCTTTGATATCCTCCAGCATGGAGCGGCGGCGGGCGGGCGGCCACGGCACACGCTTACCCTTTGTTTTACCCTCTGCTTCGGTGTTTTGCATCGCTCCGCATCGCGCATCGCACATAAATAAAAAATCCACGGCCTCTGCAAGCGCCGCCGGCAATTATCGCGATGTGATAAACAAATTTTTTGCATCTAACCCACGAAGCAGCCCAGCCCCAAACTGGCCAACGGATTCGCTGGTGCCTACCATTCCGGCGCTTAATTATGAACTCCACTACGGAGATTCCTGCACTTTTACCTGGCTTTTGCCTCCATTTCCCCCAACTCTCTTTGACTTTCTGGGCTTGGCCGGCAATGGGCAATTTTGTGGGCTTATCAGTTCCCGGATAGCCATCGATGGCGACTCACTGCCCTGGGAGTGGGTGGATATTTAGCGATATTAACTTTAAATACAGGGAAGTTTCCAACGCCCCCCAAAGACGAAGCGGGCAAAGAATCTAAAGATTTTGAATTTCTTATAAGCCTTCCAATAAATCGCTGTTTCTTCCACCTTCCCACCTCGTTTGTTTTAATCACCCAACAATTAAAATAAACGCTAATTAAATATTTAGTAATTTAAGCAGCGCTCTGGGTAATAACGGAGTTTCCCCCAAAAAGGCTCCCCATGCTCTGAATATTTTGCATAAGCCCTTGCTGTGGGCCTGTGTTGGTGGGCCTTTCGTTTATTCGGGGCTGTGTGTGTGTAACACACACACACTGAAAGAGACGACGGCACACAGGCGCAGGTTGACAGACACAGGGACAGGCAGCCCCAATGGCTCCACCAATTGAAAGCAGCCAAATGCAAAGTCGTCTCTCCCACAACAAATGAAACCGAGAACAGGTTTTCCATTGCCGCCGGACCGCTGTCCGCCGTCCGCGCCGGCGGCGACTGCGACAGCGACGGTGACGGTGACTGGGAGAACGAATATTAAATAAGTTTGTTTCATTAGATTCAGATTCAAAAGAACTTGCCGCACTGCCCGTCGCCGCCGTCGCTGCCGAGCGTTCCGCTTTGGCGAGCAGCTGCCACCGCTGCTCTCCCTCTGGCTGGCTGTGTGCTCTCGGCCAAGTTGGCCTGCGCGAAAGGTTTGCGCTTTTGGCCCCATGCACGCCGCCGCAGTGGCCGGGCCGCGAGAGCGAGCGAGAGTCCGAGGCACCGAGTCCGGTTAGTTGGTTTTGCGGTTCGTCATCAGTTGCCGTTGCCGTTGCCGCTGCTGCTTGCCTCGGTCGGAGCGCTTATAATCATAAATATCTACATACAGAGAGACAGACACCCCCTCTGTCCGCAGGTGTGTGTGCGAGTGTGTGTGTGTGTGTGCCCGGCTATATGCCAAATGCGATGTGGCTGTGCATTTTCCCAAGAGTGTAGTAGTCAGCGAGACAGCGACCGCGACGGAGACCCAGCCGATCGCGCGCAGCTGAGTTGGGAGACTTAGGAGATTTTTTGAGTTCAGTGTGTTTTTTCGTGAAATGTTGAAGCCCTTGATTTTAAGCACCAGATACGTTCATTAGTCGTCGCAAGACTTTTCGTGATCGTAAACGCGTTTTGGCCAACCTCCCGCTCATTTGTCGGTATCGTGGGAGCCTCGTGCAAAGGCCGACGCTGTCGCATTGGCGCAACGGTAAAAATAACACACACAACAAATCAGTGGAAAACTCAACGAGCCTTTCAACGGCTCCAAACTTAACACAAGATTTCCTCAAAATACTCACAAATATTTAAAGATATTTCTCTCAAGAGAATCTTGAAGTCCTTGAAAGAAACTTGAAAGAAACCTTCAAACAAAATACAGTACAAAATTTAATATTAAATATTAAAAAATTAAAAAGTTCTTCCCACAAATAGTGAAAGTTAAAAAAGCAATAAACTTTAAAAGAATATTCCAAGCATTTTGTATGGTGTTTTGAAATATTTAAAGTGAATTAAAAAATAATTTCCAAGCCGTCTTGAGATTCCTCATAAACGAGGCACCCCCGCGCGTGTTTGTGTGTGTGTAGAAAAAAATGTGCTGCATGTGAAAGAAGAAGAAAAAGTTGCGAAATTTCCCAAACAATAAAAGACATCGGCCCCCGCCCCTGCCGCCTGGCACGCCAGGCACTTTGAGACGAATGAGCAAATTTATGGTTTGAACTGGGCTAAAAAAAATAGAAAAAAAATGGTACCACGGCCAAAATAGTCAACTGCGAAGCTACGACGATGCCGCCGTGGCACGGGAAAAAACCTAACGGAATAATGCAACATTAAGCAAAATGCTGCTGGCCCTGCCAAGGCAACAACAACGACAACGCGAATCACTTCAACCTGCCAACGCCACCGCCAACAACGGCGACAGCAACAGCAACACAACCACCAGCAACACCAACAACGACAACAACAAGAAGAACAACACGAACACCGTTAGCAGAAACGACGTCGACGGAGCCGGAGACTTTGCGGGTCGCCTTATAAAATGGAACCCTCATATGATCACGAACATCCACATCATCTCCTAACAAATTACAAGTAATATTTACATTTTTCCCATGCTAAATTCGCTGTTTCTGTTGTTGTAGTTGTTTTTTATTTTCTCGCTGTTTAATTATATCCAAGCGAAGCGCAGATACATATCTCCCAGATAATAACCATAATGAAAAATGGCAACGCATCTGTAGTGGTGAAGAAATTCTCTAGATCTCCGCCACACACACACACTCAGATTTACACTACCTTTCCTATATACCCAGCCAGCGAGAGAGGGAGAGTTGAACTCGGATCTCCACCTCCGCCTTAGACACTTGGGCAGTCTAAGACCAAAGGCCCTAGTTTCTGGCCACCCCATGGGGCTGGGAGGAACCTGGCTTGGTTGTGCGTGTGTATGTAAATCGGCGGGGGTTTCGTATATAAGAGCGAATAATTTAGAACCGTCTTGGGGGTCGGAGCGTCTTTCTTGCGGGCTCAAAAATGAAAGACCGAAAGCAGAAAACAAAACAAACTTCAGACTCGGAATTGGTCAACTGGAAAGTAAACCAGAAAAGAAAAACGCTCGCCCCTCCCCCGCACCCGCGGCCACCTCCTGCGGGAAACAGGGGCATCCGCACGAAACTTTAAATGCATGAGAACAATTTTTAACCCCCAGGCCCAGCCGAGCGACAGACGACAGACGACGGACGGCGGCTCACGGACAGAGGTCATGCGGTTTCGCTCATTAAAATTTTATGCATAAACATTTATTTTGATTTAGTTCAGATGTAACAGTTTTGATATCTCTCCCACACATACACACTTGGATATTTGTATATAGTGAAGATCGGGAGAATCTGTGTGTCTCTGGGGTCGGCATATAGCCGCCTGATTTTGTGGGAAGTCGGACGCGCTTAACCGTCGGCAAAATGGCTGTGGAAATTAACAAACTCTTCGGATTAATTGCTCACAAATCTTTTTGGGGAACCACACAAATGAGAAGCTAATTAATTTATCTCTTAACTCCATTTAAATCGGTTATACACCTATATTTTTTGGGAAGCAAAAGACTCTCAGGTGGATTGGGTTATTTATAGGAGTTTGGTTGAGAGAACCTTGGGAACATATTTTTTATCCCTACTTTGTCATTGGGAACCTTTATTTGCTTATCTTGAAGTTCGGCATTTCTTTTTAGATCCTTGGGGACAGGCGGCATTTTTGATTGAAATGTTTCGAGGTGCAAAAAATGTGCCCTTCAATTCGGGCAGCCAAATTTCGTAGAAAAACAAATGGAATTTCTTTTTTAGATTTATGGCTGAACCGATCAAAAATAACTGTCTCGATTTTTCCTTTGTTTTAATTAATTTAAATATTGAAAGGAAACTAAGGTCTCTTTTAATTTAAATTTCTTAAGATGGAAAAGAAATTCTAAGTGGCTGGCAATCAGAAAATTTGAAGATTCTTTGCCTTTATGATTAAACAATAAAAAACGGAGTCTTTACCTTAAGATTTATAAAAATATATGAGGAAAGTCGAACTTAAATGATAACACGTGGATCAATAAGTCCCGGGACAAAATAGGAAAGACACATTTTTTTTTGCAAAATTCGACTATATTCATCAACGTGGTCTTTTTCAAGACCAATACAATCAGTCCAGCGGTTCTCCAACATTTCAATACCTTTTTTGTAACACGATTTGTCTTTGGCCTCGAAATGAGCATTTTTTTCGGAGATGACTTCCTTATTGGAATAAAATCTCTTTCCTGAAGACGAAGATCTTTAAAGAATTTAATAAGCTGCCGATTTGTCTGCAATTTGTGCCTTGAAAAATTAGTGGGAATCGTTTACTTTCCATTCCTTAAATCTATTCCTTCTATTTGGGAATTATTTGGGACTACTTTTTAAGATTATTTTGTAGATAAGAATTATGATTAATTCTACAAAACTTTCCTCTTTTGCATAACAAATCTTCGGAGGTCTTTTTCCGTCTCTCTCTTTGCGGTTCTTTCTGTGATTTCTCTTTTTAGTGTCCCCATAAAAAGACTTTCGAGTATGTGAATCTTATTTCAGACAAATTTTAGTTATTTAGATTTACATTCTTGCCCAGAAGAATTGCAATTACCTGGGCTTAAGCACAAATTAATCATACGCCTCCGTGTACCGCGCGTACTGATGATAATTC
>JBAMCP010000820.1:0-16294 GCA_037075105.1 Lissocephala sabroskyi
GGAATTATGGGCACGGGGTAGCAAACGCGGACGACACTACTTAATTCTATTTTGCCACACGTTATCTTAATCAATTTGAAGTTAATTTTGTGAACTTACATGAAAAATTTTTTTTTGGATGTGATATGAAGTTGAAGTCTTCTTTCCTTGAGCTGCTGCTGGATTTTCCGTTGGGCGCCAATTATGAAAGGTTGTCCCTCGGTGTCCCGGATTGCGGGAGAGTTGAGGGTTATATGTTAAAACACTTTGGGGTTCTATTATAACACTATATTTTCACTTATTCCGATGGGGGTCTTAATACGAGTACACTATTAATTGGTTAAGATTAAGATTAAGGCGATATTGCGGCGTTGGCACTTTGGTGTTCTGCGAGACGACCAGGATGTGTGGTTGCGGTGACCGACCAAGTAGGCTGCGGCGCGACTTGGATACTGCCGTGGTGTCCGGCGCGACTATTGGGATGCAGACTCGTGGTGACCGACGATTTAACTGCGGCGTTGACTTGTAATGTTGTCAGGCGAAGGAGTACGCTGCTCAGGGCGAAAGCCTTATTTATAGTAGGCAGCGGACGCCCAGATCGGATGATCTGCCCAAATTTCGGAGTCCGCTGCCTAGCAACAGCGTCGGATTCGGAGTAGTGCGTGCGTTTGTGTTTGTCGCGAATTCGGCATAACGGAGAGCGAGATTAGCGGCCTCGGTGCGCCAAACCAACTGTGCATTGCACAGAGTTCGTCGACCCGCACCAACAGCTGACCGCTGCGCTCGATCGTTGCCGACTTTGTTTGTGCCTTTTGGGGTTAACTTGCAGCCGATGTACATTTTCGACATATTTATGATTATTTCGTCTTTTCCTTACACTGCACTTGACATTTTATGGGTTGCAGGCCTGACGACCAGGTGTTTGGTTTCATGCACCTGCAGATCCCTTAGTTAAGCAGCAGGAGTAAGCAGGTGATTCTATAAGTAGGTCTGAACGGAGATTAAATCCCATAGTTAGGCAGCAGGAGGAAGCAGATGATTCTGCCCGCAGGTCTGAGCGCAGACTAAATCCCTTAGTTAAGCAGCAGGAGTAAGCAGATGATTCTGCCCGCAGGTCTGAACGGAGATGAAATCTCATAGTTAGGCAGTAGGAACAAGCAGATGATTCTGCCCGCAGGTCTGAACGGAGATGAAATCTCATAGTTAGGCAGTAGGAACAAGCAGATAATTCTGCCCGCAGGTCTGCCCGTAGGTCTGAACGCAGACAAAATCCCAGAGCTAGGCAACAGGAACAAGCAGATGATTCTGCCCTTAGGTCGTTGTGTAGACAAGATCTCAGAGTTAGGCAGCAGGAGTAAGCATATGTAGCTGCCCGTAGATCTTAACGCAAACAAAATCCCAGAATGAGGCAGCAGGAGCAAGCAGATGATTCTATCCGCAGGTCTGAACATATACAATATCCCAGAGCTAGGCAGCAGGAGCAAGCAGAAGATTCTGCCCGTAGGTCGGTGCGTAGACAAGAAAGCAGACTAAATCCCAGAGTTAGGCAGTAGGAGCAGGCAGATGATTCTACCCGTAGCTCTGTACATTTACAATATCCCAGAGTTAGGCAGCAGGAGTAAGAAGATGATTGTGCTCTTAGGTCGGTGCGTAGACATTATCCCAGAGTTACGCAGCAGGAGCAAGCATATGTATCTGCCCGTAGGTCTGAACGCAGACAAAATCTTAGAATTAGGCAGCAGGAGCAAGCAGATGATTCTATCCATAGGTCTGTACATATACAATATCCCAGAGTTAGGCAGCAGGAGTAAGAAGATGATTCTGCCCTAAGGTCGGTGCGTAGACATTATTCCAGAGTTACGCAGCAGGAGCAAGCATATGTATCTGCCCGTAGGTCTGAACGCAGACAAAATCTTAGAGTTAGGCAGCAGGAGCAAGCAGATGATTCTATCCGTAGGTCTGTACCAGTGATGTGCCGCGTAGACTACGCCGTGTAGACTACGCAATTGTCGACGTGTCGTCAATTACGCGTCGACAATGTTGAATGTCGACATTGTCGACACGTCGACAATTCATTGAATTAAATATTAAATATTAAATCAAATAAAACTGAAAATAACAAACTTAATGTATTAAACTCGAACCCTATTTCATTATAAACGTTGTCTTACACTTGAATCTTGCTTTTTTTACGCGCAAAAATTAGTGATGTGCTTAACATAAACAGCTGTTTCAAATACTTACTTGAAACAGCTGATCAGAAACGACACAACTATCGATATTGTCGACGCATTGTCGACTTCGTAGTGTCGACAATTAAAAACGACGCGTAGTGGAACAACATTGGTCGGGTGGTTGTCAGATGAAATGGTGAAAGTATTGCGTATTTTTTACGCAATCCAGAAGAACCTTAAATCGGAAAGAGTATTTCGCAAGTCGGGCCTTTTGGGTTCAATACAATCAAAAAATTCTTATATTCTTGAAATAAACATTGTTGTAATTTTGCGCAATATAATCGACGACTTCGATGGTTCACAATTTACTATCGTCCAATTTCGATGGCGGCCACTATCGATAATTCTCCACCTCTACTGTTAACTAGTGTTGTCATACTATCGGATATGAAACTATCGATGTTTTTTGATGGTGATTGTGGCCAGTATCGATAGTCTTAGAATTTTTAACATTCGTTATTAAATTCTAGCCTAAAATAAATTTGCGGGCGTATTTTCTTACGCGTGGCATAAATAACTATAAAATTTAAAAGAAAGGCTCATTTATTTCATTTAATTTCTTATTATTTGCCTTGCTTGTTTTCCATTGTTGCAAAAAACTTCTAAGCCCTTATTAAATAATTAATAGGAATGTAAAGAAACTTAAATATATCTTTTGGCTGTAATTCATTCATTGAGTTCATAATTCGTACTTTGAGATCATAATAAGAGAAAATAACAAAAAAAAAGTTATAAATAGAAAATATAATAGCAAAAATAACAGTTTCGTCCATTTGTGAATAAAAAAAACTATCGATGGTGCGAAAATACTATCGATGGCGGCCAATATCGATAAATCTTCACTTCTTCTGTTAACTAATCTCAACAGATAAAAAAGGGAAATGACACATTGCGTGCGGTAGAAATGCAATTGAGGCCTCATAAAGAAGCAATCGGAAGAGTCACGTTACTTTGTTTGCAATTTACCTGGCAAATAAGTAAGAAGCTCTTTGTCCAGTTGATCAAACATGGATCACAATCTATAAATTGTTTACCACAGAAAAGAATAAGAATGTCCCCACTTGGGTATATAAATACCGGCAAATTAGCACTTACAACTCAGTCTGCATTAAAACATGAATAATTCGATATTTACTGTCCTCTTCCTGGGCCTTTGCGCAGTTGCCCAGGCAGGAAGAACCCTGGACCGCTGCACCGTGGCCCGCGAGATGTCCGGCTTGGGAGTGCCCCGCGATCAGCTCGCTCGATGGGCCTGCATAGCCGAGCACGAGAGCAGCTACCGCACTTGGGTGGTGGGGCCTCCAAACTCCGACGGATCCAACGACTACGGTTTGTTCCAGATCAACGATCTCTATTGGTGCCAGCCGTCCAGCGGAAAGTTCTCCCACAACGGATGCAACATCAGCTGCGATGAGCTGCTCAGCGACAACATCCGCGCATCCGTCCGCTGTGCCCAGCAGGTCCTGCGCGAGCAGGGCTGGAGCGCTTGGTCGGTGTTCAATCCCCACTGCAGTGGGAATCTGCCCAGCATTGATGACTGCTTTTAAATAAGTCAATAAGGTCAATAAACCAGAGAATTCCTTGGGTTTCCGGGACACCCGATTGCCCATTCAATAATTCCTTTTGTTCTCGATGGGAAATACTCGACATCTGTTTTTGGGAGGGAAGCTCTATAAATACTGACCTAGTGCCGGTTGGCGGTCAGTTGGCGATTAAATGGTGAAAGCATTGCGTATTTTTTACGCGCTCTTGTTGATAAACTGGGCGCAGTCGAGGAGAACCCTGAACCGCTGTTCTTTGGCTCGGGAGATGGCGAACTTGGGGGTTCCCCGAGATCAGTTGGCGCGCTGGACTTGTATTTCCGAGCATGAGAGCAGCTTCCGGACCTGGGTTATTGGTCCCCCGAACACGGATGGATCCCGTGACTATGGTATCCTTCAGATCAACGATCGCTACTGGTGCCGCTCGTCCAGGGGGAACTCGTCGAATGGTTGCCGCGTAAATTGCAACGATTTGTTGACGGACAGCATTAGGCCTTCGGTGCGGTGCGCCCGGCAGGTGCTGCGGGAGCAGGGATGGGCGGCCTGGACGACCTACACTCGCTTCTGCCGGCGGACTTTACCCAGCATCAACAACTGCTTTAACAATTAAGCAAAAAAGCGCGCGTAGTTGTGCAAATTTAAGGTGGCCATAAATATTAATTCCAGGGCTGAATAACGTTTATCGAAGTGGCAACACCCATAACTTATTTCTATAAATATCAAAAATATAACAAAAATATTTATGCCATATTTATCAATTAGAGCCCCTCACGTTTTTTAGTTATGAATTTTATAGCATTTGGCAATAAAATTTTATTGCGCGGCTTCCTGATGAGGTGGCAACTCTGCACGTATTTGTTGTTGCTCGGAGAGTCAGTTTTCTATTTGTTGTTGCTCGCTGTTCAGGTAAAAAAAGAGGACAAATAAAACGGAAAAGTAAACTAATTAAGAAAGGTGCGCGCTAATACGACGTAGTGCCTGTGTAACGAATTGAAAATTTGCCAGAGAGCATTTTATATAATAATTAAAAATTCGAAAATGCAATTTCAAACAAACATCTAGCAAATTGAAATTAAAACGACAAATTAGCTTGTGTGTGGATCAATTAAGCATTCAGCCAGGATTAATTAAACCCGACAGACCACAAATGGAAATGATCGGCGGCGAATAAATGAAATCAAATCAAGTGAAATGCTACGTTGCACATTTGTGGTCTCTTGGCGATGGGCCGTCTAATTCATAAACAAATCGCGTAGGCCGCCGCGACGAGCGAGTGCAGCCAATCGGCTGGTGATGGTGGCAAAAGTGCGTGCATCAAATATTGCAAGGTATTGGGTCGTTAAGCTCTTGTAATAAATGGTAAATAACAAATTGCAGACGTGATACAATTCGGTTTTATTTATTTTTTATTTTTTCTTCCTCGTGTGTGCGTGCGTGCGCGTGTGTGTGTGCCTCAGAGTCAGAGTGTGGGTCCGTGTTATATTGCGGTTTCAGTTGCTCACTTGGCGGCGCGCATTAACCCAGCGCCTCTTGCTGTCCTCTTCATTCGCAGATGACTAAACGCCATTTTTGCGCTCCCTTCGAGCGGTGCGTGCGTTGCCAGATGTGTCGCAGCTGGTTAATTACTCTTGCGTTTGTCCAACGCGGCCGCTTAATTAGGCTTAATTTATATTGCCGCGCACTGTGACTGCCAGGCGGCCGAGAATTGCCCGAGTCAAGTGCGGTCAGTTTATTTAGCTTTCCATGCGATTGATGGAATGCGCCGACCACCACAGTCTGGCCACACTGGCGCGCGCGAGGCGAGAGCCAAATTACAACAAATATCCATTAAAAAGCGTTTTATCATCTCCGCGAAAACTTACTAATGCTATTGAAATCCCGCGGCTCCCCAACTGATATCAATGAATGTGCTCTCCCCGCCCAGCGATGAGGTAATTGTTTTTGTACGCCGCACTTGCCAGCCTGCTTCGGTTTCACGCCCAGTTCACCGAAGCCAGCGCCAGCGGCGGCCGCAGCCCAACGCCAGAATCGCCCGAATCATTAATTGTGCAATTGTGGGATTCACGTTTTGTTTACCAGCCCCAAATCAAATCTCAACAAATTGGGCCAACCAAGATTTGCCAAAACTCGGTCGCCCTCGCCAGTGGTCAGTGGCTAGATTCCAACGCACACACACACACACACACGCACATAGCGGACGGTCGCGGTCGCGCTACGCTCTTTTGTCTACGTCTTTTTAAGTTTTCTCGTTTGTAATCATTTTCCTTATATTCGTATGTGTTCTTCTCCTCCCTGCGCCCATGTGGTGTACAAATATTAGAGACGAAGCTGCTAATTAAATTATAAAACATACAGAAGCGTTAAAAGCAGCGGCAGCGCCCAGCCAACGGTAGTGAGAACGGTGACAATAACAACCACCAGAGCCCCCACGGATACCGAGCCCACAATCCCACTAGCGCAGTTTGCGGCTGTTGGCGTTGTCAGCGGCGGCGGTGGCCTAGAAACATCCAGCTAATAAAAGAAGGTGAGTAGTTTAAACTAAAGTGGAAGCTCAATCAATCAATGAATCAATGATGCATGCACCCCATGCGAACCGCCGCGTTGACAACAGCTTTCACCAAATCTAGTTTTTCCTTTCGGACCTGTCTCGTCGCCGCACTCTCTCTGCGTGTGTGTGTGTGTGCCACTCCTGCAGCATGTAGGCAAACAAAAATTGCGTAGCCGTAGCCAAAAAAACAACCACACACACAACACCAACAACAACAAGAAGAAAACTTGCCAGCCTCCCTCCGAAGCAGCCACTGCAAAAATGTCGTTCATAACTAACCTAAAAAAGGTCTTTCACCTGGGCGGTGGCGAGGCGAAGAAGAAGCGTTTGTACAACAACATCAAGATGGACACGGACCCGGCGGAGTTCTGGGAGATGGTCGGCGAACTGGGCGACGGGGCCTTCGGCAAGGTCTACAAGGCCCAACACAAGGAACAGAAGCGCTTTGCGGCCGCCAAAATGTGCACGCTGGAGGACGAGGAGAACCTCAGTGATCACATGGTCGAGATTGACATTCTCTCGGAGATCAAACATCCAAATATCGTGGAGCTTTACGAGGCCTTCTCCATCGAAGACAAGTTATGGGTAAGCAGCCAGCCAGCCGGGCAGGTTTAGTGGGAAATTTCACTTGCATTTTCTCGTTTCGCAGATGCTCATCGAGTACTGCGACGGCGGAGCCTTGGACAGCATCATGGTGGAGCTGGAGAAACCACTGACTGAGCCACAGATTGCCTATGTGTGCAAGCACATGACCGAGGGTCTGGCCTTCCTCCACAAGAACAAAGTGATTCACCGCGACTTGAAAGCCGGCAATGTCCTTCTCACCATGGAGGGTGGCGTCAAGCTGGGTGAGTCCTCTACCCCCAACTCCATTTCAAATCAAACTAACTTGGATATTTATCCCTCAGCGGACTTTGGTGTGTCGGCCAAGAACAAGCACACAATGCAGAAGCATGACACCTTCATCGGCACGCCCTACTGGATGGCCCCCGAGCTGGTGCTGTGCGAGACGTTCCGGGACAATCCGTACGACCACAAGGTGGACATTTGGTCGCTGGGCATAACGCTGATCGAGCTGGCCCAAATGGAGCCGCCGAACAGCGAGATGTCGCCCATGCGCGTCCTCCTGAAGATCCAGAAGAGCGAGCCGCCCAAACTCGAGCAGCCCAGCAGGTGGACCAAAGACTTCAATGACTTCCTCAAGAAGGCTTTGGTCAAGGTAACAAACCCCAAAGAACTCCTCCCAGCAGTTTATTAATTGATTTCGATGCAGGATCCCCAGCAAAGGCCCACGACGGAGGCGCTGCTGCTGCACGGCTTCATCAGCAGCAATCTGGACGCCAAGCCGATCAAGGACCTGCTCCTCGAGTACAAGGCCGAGGTGGTCGAAGAGGTCGTCGACGACGAGGCCGAGGTGAGTTGCCGTTGGTTCACATTCCGGGGGATCCTGTGTTGTGAGTGTCTGCTTAGTGCCGCCCACGCCCACCACTCACACGGGCACAGTTTTGTAGTTGAACGCCGAATTGCTCAGCCGCCCACCACTAACTTGAACCCGCTCTCTTTTTCCCTCTCTCTCGTTTTTTACACGCTGCTAAAAACAACAACAATTAAAAAAAAATCAAATCCACCCGCACGCCCCCCGCTGCCGTGGCACACACTCAATTTCAATGTCGTCTCTTGTCGTCCGTGAATTCAATTCACAATTTTGATTCTCTTTCTGTTTCAATTTTGATTTCAATTTGATTTCGTTGAATTTGGCTCGTGTTGTTTTATATTTTTTCTGTTGTAATTGAATTAGAAGCTAAAACGCCAAGTGAAGCGGCGTTCGCTCTATCAGAGGGTTGGTAAGTCTTTATAAATTCCCCGATCCCATCCCCACCATCCCCAGCCACTGCACAGTGGTCCTAATCGTTGGAATAATGGAGTTAAAAAATTAAAAAAAGAAAATATTTTAAAGATAGATATTTTTTCTATTTATAAAGAACCTACGTGAGATTTTTTTTTGATTTAGTAATTTAATTTTCTAACTAACAAAATTTGTAGCTAATTTCTTTCGTGCTTAAATTTTATACGGATTGGAGATTATGATCTATTAATTTTCTTGAAGTTAGGAGTCAAAGAGTGAAATTAATTCGCCAAAGAATTCGTTATTTTTCAAAAGCGTAAATAGAAAGTTCAACGCCATTTTATAAGGAGAAAATTAAACAGATATTTAAAGAGCTTTTAAAAAAATTAATCACAACCAATTGTTAGATTTTTATATTTGGTTCCTCCGATTTCTGTAAAAAATGGGAAACAGAATATAAAGTTAGTTTCTTTTTTAAAACAAAACGATCTATTAATAATCTTGGTAGTTTAACAAATTTCTTACTTTGATTCGGAATAAAATCGAAAAATTCCCTCAGATTTCCCTACAAAATTGTTAAGGAACTTTAAATCGGCATAATTAATTTTTAGGGACTCATAAAGATTAACAGACTTCAAGTTAAACTTCATAAACTCCCTTATCCTTGGATTTACTTAGGGTATTTTTGTTTACTTCGACAATAATTTGGCCCACTGTGCAGTGCCTCCAGCCGTCCCAAGAGTTGCGTTTATGGAACTCAAGAAGCGTTCGAATTTATCAGTCGCCGCGAAAACTGATAACAGCGGAATACAAAAATAACTTAGTTTATCACAAAGTTTAAGTTCCCCTTTAGTTGTTTTTTGTTTTTATTATTGTTGTTGTAGTTGCTGTGATTTTTTTATGATTTTCCGTTGTGTAGTTGAAATTGCGTTCTGTCCAGAGAGTAAGAAATTTAGGCCGCCGCTAGCCGCCTCCAATCAGAGAACTAAATCCAAAGATTAATGTTTGCCGTTTGTTTTTCTGAATAGGAACCCCGCAACTCGGCGCTCCAGCTCGACCTGGACGATGACTCTGCCTCCCTGCAGAGCCAAGACATTGACAAACGTAAGTGAGACTTCCGATTCCTTCGACCTTTTTTTAACAGCATTTCCTCTGGCAGTTCCAGGTACACCCATATCCATATCGCGGGATTCCAAAGAACAATCCCAACCAAGTAGTCTGCCGGCAGCGGCGGCCGCGAAACCAAACCAGAAACCCTTGGCCGAGGATGCCGAGCCCGCCGCCCCGCCCACCAAGGTGGCTGCGCCGGCGCCGCCGGCAGCGGCCGGCAAGCAGCCGCCCACGCCGCCAGCTGCTGCCAAGACGCCCGAAGAAGTGGCACCCGAAATCAGCAATGCCGAGAAGTCGGAGGCCGACAAAAAGGTGAGAACCCCAGAAGACTCCTTGAATCAAAGCTCATGTTTTGGTTTCGTGACTCAGCCCTTCGTCAAGAAGGAGAAGGGCAAGGCCCCGCCTCCCCCAGCAGCTGTGGTGAAGACGGCCGCGCCGGCTGACAGCCCCACTGAGTCATCGCCGAAGCAGCTGCTCGAGCAGCCGGCCACGCCGCCAGCAGCCATCGAGGTGACCATCGGCCCAGAAGCGGAGCAGGCCAAACCCCAGCCGCCCTCGCCCACGGCCTCCTCGGTCATCTCTGTGCAGTCGGTGGGCTCGTCCAGCTCTGGCAGCGCCTCGAATGCAGTGCTGAGCTCGAGCACCTCGCTGATTACCATCAACAGCGATGCCTCGCCGGCAGCAGGACGTCCAATGCAGCAGCCGCAGCAGCTGGTGCTGCCGAACAGCCTGGAGTCAGTGAGTCAAATCACCGTGGTGACCAGCACCCATCCGCCGGTTATAATTGATAATTCGCTGCCGTCATCGCCCCCGCCGTCGTCCCAGAATGAGGTCATCATAGTGTCCAATGACTTGAACAAGAGCAAGCACCTGAATGAGTCATCGACGGATGACGACTTCCCCTCGCTGGACGACAGCCTGGGCGATGCCACGCCGCCCCACAAGCAGTCCTCCATGATACTGGCGGTCAACGAGCCCACGGCAATGGGCAGTGAGTCGCCAGCCAGCGGTCAGGCTGTCCATGCCCGCAAGCTGGACGAGAGCGAGGTGCTCATCGTGAGTCCCTCGTATGCGGACGACGACTCGGCCTACAACACGGCCTCGGGCAGCCACGACCACAGCGACCATCTGATGGACACCAGCCACGTGTCCGTGGTCACTGTGGGCGACGAGATCAAGGTCAAGGACAGCCGCCATGAGGCAGCGCAGGCAGCGACAAAGCCACGCCAGGCCAATGGTCTGGCGCCCGAGGATGTGAATATCATAGTGAACCGCTTCAAGCCGGCGGCCGGCGGGGATCTGGACAAGCGCATCTCCCCGGACAGCAGCGTGGGATCGCTGAGCGAGAACGGATCGGTGCGGGGCCGACGCGGCATTGAGGTCCAGATCCCCGGAGTCGATCGCAGCGATGCGGACAGCATCGGCACCACCGCTAGTCAGGACAGCCGCAACGAGGTGGACAAGCCGACGATGATGCCGCCGCCGCTGGCCAACAACAACCACCACCACTACCAGCACCAGGCGAGCAGCCGCAACGAAGTCATCGACGAGGAGGAGGAGGTGGTCATACGGCCGAAGGCCCGGGCCCCGCCGCTGGTCAAGTCGGTGAGCACGGCGCCGGGCGGCGGCCTGACCAAAGAGGAGATCGAGCTGCGCAATCTGAGGAAGAAGACGCGCAAGCGGACGCGCAAGTTCGAGATTGACGGCGTGCAAATGACCACCACGACCAGCCGGGTGATTTACGGGGACGAGGAGAACGGAAGGATCTACGATGATCATGTGTTCAGGAAGCAGGAGCTGCGCGAGCTGAAGATGCTGCAGAAGCAGGAGAAGAAGCAGCAGGACGAGCTGCATGTGAAAGAGCAGCTGGCCAAGGAGCAGCAGGACCGCCGCTTCGAGCACGAGCGCGTCTCCCTGGAGAAGACCTACGAGGCTGACATGGACACGCTGGCCCGCCAGCACAAGCAGCTCATCGAGAAGACCGAGCAGACCCAGGAGAACGAGCTGCGCTCTGCCTCGAAGCGCATACGCTCCGAGCAGGAGCAGGAGCTGAAGATCTTCCGCGAGAATCTCAAGCAGGAGATTCGTCTGCTCAAGCAGGAGGTCGACCTGTTCCCCAAGGACAAACGCAAAGATGAATTCAAGCAGCGCCGCTCGGCCATGGAGCTCGATCACGAGGAAAAGGAGCGCACCTTCCTGGACTCCCTGAAAGAGCGCCACGAGCTGCTCTTGCGCCGCCTCTCCGAGAAGCACCGCGACCACCTGGCCACCATCAATCGCAACTTCTTGCAGCAGAAACAGAACGCCATGCGCACGCGCGAGGCCCTCCTCTGGGAGCTGGAGGAGAAGCAGCTCCACGAACGCCACCAGCTGTCCAAGCGGCACGTGAAGGAGCTGTGCTTCATGCAGCGCCACCAGATGATCATACGCCACGAGAAGGAGCTGGACCAGGTCAAGCGCATGCTGCAGCGCAAGGAGGAGGATCTGGTCAAGAAGCAGACCCTGGAGAAGCGAGCCCTGCCCAAGCGCATACGCGCAGAGCGCAAGGCCCGCGATCTCATGTTCCGCGAATCCTTGCGCATATCCACCAACCTGGATCCCGAGATCGAGCGCGATCGCTTGAAAAAGGTAGGTCCCCAAACCAACAACCCAACCAAGCTAACCAGTCTCGGTCTTTCGGCAGTTCCAAGAGGGCGAGAAGAAGCGTTACATGCAAGAGGAGCGCCGCTTCGAGGTGAAGCACCAAAAGCAACTGGAGGAACTGCGCGCCACGCGTGAGAGCGCCATAAGGTGAGTGTACTGCGGTCCTCGTCCAACCCTTTCTCCATTAACCTTCTTGTGCATTTCGACAGGGAACTGGAGCAGCTGCAGAACGAGAAACGCAAGACTCTGGTGGAGCACGAGCACGCCAAGCTCTCGGAGATCGATGAGCGTTTGAAGGGCGAACTGCGCGACTGGCGCCAGCAGCTGGTGCCCCGCAAACAGGTGCGTACTGCCCCCGACCCGTGTCCTTGTGAGGGTTTTAGTTGCCGGTGTTTATGTGTTTGTACAGTTGTAGTGTAAATATTTGGGCTTTTGCGGTTTTGGTTTAATTGATTTTTGATGTTTGGCGGGGCCTGAATTTGCCGAGTGGACATTTTGTGATTTTTAAACTTTTTCTCTCTCTTTACACCCACGCAAATGCATACACTTTGGTGGCCTACTATAAACCTACTACTACTACCACTACTACTACAAATTTCAAATTAAATCGCTTACCTGCTGTGCTTCCAAAACCAAAAAATGTACTAACCCAACGATCGACCCGTCACCCGACCCCCGACCACCTAACGACTGTGGGCGGCGGCGGCCTTGCATGCGAAACTAAAACCGCCAACGCCGCAGAAACTGAACGCCCAGATCAGCGCGATGATTGATGAGTTCGAGAAGCGCTTTGGCCTGGTCGCCAATCGCTCCGAGTTCGAGGATCGCGAGGTCGAGCTGCCCGCCCGGCTGCGTGGCATTTTCAACGAACGCTCGGCCCGGCTCCTCCCACGCAACACCTTCATTGATGTCCAGCAAGTTCCACGCTCCCGCTCCTCCCTGCTGGTGCTGGGCAGCGGCGGCAGTGGCCTGGGATTGGCCAACTTCCGTGGCTCTGCCCCGGATCTGAGCCGCAGTGTGCCGAGCACGCCGATTTTACACAAGCAGCAGCGCCTGCAAATGACCAGCGAGCGGCTGCTGGAGGAGGACGACGAAGTCGACTTGCTGGCCGACCAACTCAAGCGCTCCAGCGTGGCCACCATGCCCGGCGAGCTGCGCCTCTACACCGGCCACCATCAGCCGGACAACGAGCTGGTCAAGGTGGTGGTCTCGCGGCCCAAGACTCCGCTCTCAGCCGACTGCGACAAACAGCCGCCAGCCATGAGCACCTTCAAGCTGCCGCCCACACCGCCTACACCCACCACCCCGCCCACGCCGACCGGCCGGCATTACGAGGCGGGCTTTGTGGCCAACCGCTTCAGCCGGGCGGACGACGTCGAGCTGCGCATACACGAGGACCGCAGCGGCCCCGTGCTGACTGCCCAGGCCCAGCGGCTTTTGCACTCCACCAGCTTTGCCATCAAGCGCCCCTCGCTGGCCAGCCGCAGCAGCGGCCGCTCCTCCCTCGGCAGCTCGCAGTCCATGTACAACATCCACGAGCTGACCAGCCAGCTCAGCGATGCCGAGCTGATCTACGACAGCGGCCGGAAGGCGGCTGCTCTACTGGACGAAGTGCAGCCCCAGCTGCGGCAGACCACCAAGGCCCAGCCGCCGGCTGCCTTGGCCGGCGATGATTTCTATGAGGATCTTTATGCCAACAAGTACACGTTGCCGCGTGTGGGCCGGAATGCCAGCGGGAATGGCTTGCATCAGGATGAGGATTCGTCGGCTGTTTAGAGGCCAGCGGGCCTGGCAACATTCCTTGAGTTCTCATGATTTCTCTGACATTCCATTTATCATTTTGGTGCTGGTTAATTGCACACTCACCCGCACACCCCACACACACACACACACACGCATATCTTGCCTGAAAGACTTTTCCCGTTGATTGCCAAAGTTTACAAACCCAAAAAAAAAAGAATTATATTGAAATTTAAAAAACGTTTGGTTTTTTTTACTAATTATTTTAATTGAAATAAAAGGAAAGCTTCTTTTGTTATTTCGTGTGCTTATTTTGCCCGCTAGCCCTAAAAGTTTCCATGCCACATAAACACACAAATTATATTATCCACACATTTATCGAATTACATTCCACATTCCACAACAATCGCAACATTTCGATGCTGGCTCCTTTCACTCTTTCACTCTGTAAAATAAATTTCCAATACCAAAAGCAACTTCAGCAGCGGCTGCATCACGAGGTTAGTGTTGGCCAAATCTCTCTCTCTCCCCCGTACTCCTTAAGTTTCAGTCACTAATCCTCATCAATCCGCACTAATCCCTGCTCATTCGGAACACCCTGCGCGCCGTGCATGTTTAGTGTCCTTTTTGCCAACTCCACCGATTTTATCTATTCGGTTTGATTCAAATTTCTATTTCTGCTTCTTCTGTAGCGCCTGGAGGAGACCTTTGCCCAGCAGCTGGACGAGATGGAGAGCCTCTACGGCGGAGCCTTGATCGTGTCCATGCCGTCGGACACCCTGCAGCGGGATCACTTCACCGGCTCCACGCGCAGCAGCCTCAGCTCGTACTCGGAAGGCTGAGGGGAGGCCGGCCGGCGTCGGAGCTTTGCTAGTTGCTTGCCCAACCTCCCCCACCCCTGCTTATATATATATCGAGATATATAAACGCAGAGAGACTCAAAGGATCGTATATAGCCATTTTATGTACGCGCACGGGCGGGCGCTTAAGTTAAGGTTAATTTAATTTGATTGCCTTGTATTTTAGCCTCTATTATGATAACTACTATATAATTATTACCATTGTAAATGTCCAGCAGTCGTATCAGTCCAGCAATCCCGGGCGCCCCAACCCAACACACGAGACCGACTTATTTATGTATGCATATCGTTCTTTATGTATTTTTATATGGGAAGCCGGTGGGGAACTTACTTAATATTAAAATGTAAACAACACACAACAACCAGCCAACGAATAGACAAACACACACACACTCACACACACAACACACACTTAGCCGCAGCTAAGCGCCGGCTGGCAGCCTTCGTTTGCTTTATTTTATTATTTTTTTTTTAGTCTAGCTAGAATTGCTATTGTAAATATATACATAGAGTTATCGGAGGACTCCCCACACACACACACCGACACACACACACGAACAACACTTATGAAAGTTTAGCAAAAGTTACAAAAACAACAACAGCAACTGAAGGAGAAAGAGAAACGCGCCAAGTCGCTCGGCAGGAGGTGGAAAGATAAAGATATTTATATTTGTAAAAGTTTATGCTTATACACACACATATAAATATATTTTATATATTATATATACTTATTAAAAGGATAAACAAGAAAGCATTATCATAAAATATTTTAATTTAAACCAACAAATGAAATCACAGTAAATAGCAAGGAAAATAAACTGAGAAATAATAAAAAACAAACAGATTTCAAGGAATTCTTGGGGGAGCTTTTGCATATCGATTTGATAGAAAGGCAAACGTTTTTCAGTTCGAAGGATTTCATAGGAAATTCAAGCTAAGAATGTCGAAGAAACGAAGGAAAACTTATTGTAAGTTTGGGAGAACTTTAGCAAAAGCATTTTCGGGGAATTTAAAGAAAGTTTTCGAAGTAGTATCTTTTCTCAAGAACTTAAGAGTTCCGATTCGCTATAGACTGTTGGATCCGAGCTTCATAGCTCCTTGATATCGAAGGTAAGGAAGGTAAAGAATAGAAACCCTTGAATCAATACAGAGGAAAGCAAACTTAAATTGGTAAGAACTTTAAAAAATCATTTTCCGGGAATTTAGAGAAAGTTTTCGAAGCAGTATCTCTTCTCCAGCCTGAGAGCCCTTGTTGCTTTAGCTTTTAAATACATTGTATTTTAGAATTTAATTCTTAGCTACAATTCAAATAAATAAATAAATAGTATCTCTTCTCAAGATCTAAAGTGTTCCACTTTGCTATAGACTTTTGGATGCCAGCTTCATTGTTCTTTCGGATCGAAAGTAAAAGGGCAAAGTAAATGCAGAGGAAGTCGCTTAAGATCCACTTAAAATTATCACGGAATATGTTCGGAATTACGAGAGAATCTTATCTAATTCTGTCCGTCTCTGGATCCCAAGAAGCTATAGGAAAAAGATCACAGAATTTGTAGTTAATGTTTAATGATTTTAATACCGTTTTCCACCAAAATACTTAAGATATAAAATAGTTTCCTTTGAACTATAAAATCTCAAAGACTCTCCTTCTGCTCTTTCTTTAGGCCCAGGAAGTAATTAAAAATCACGAATCTTTGGACGAACAAATGGATCGTAAATTTGGCCAGCAAATTACTATGAAAAATGTTAGTTCTCTTTACCCTTTCATGGCCTTTTAAGGACCGCATAACTTATAA
>JBAMCP010000820.1:16394-35136 GCA_037075105.1 Lissocephala sabroskyi
TTGGCCAGCAAATTACTATGAAAAATGTTAGTTCTCTTTACCCTTTCATGGCCTTTTAAGGACCGCATAACTTATAATTTTCAGGTTGAAAACAAGCCATAATCAAGGTAGTTTATGTGGAAACCTTATTAAAGACCCACAAGGGCCTGGGGAAAAATGCCTTTAAAATAAGCGACTGCTAAGAGGATTTTAGTGTAACCGGAAACATTTGCCGTCCCCGCGGTGAAGTCCTCCGCCGATTCACATCCTATTTTGTGTGTTTAATTAAAAATTTACGAAAAAATGTTGCAGAAATCCTCAAATAGGACAGAGGACACAACACCGCTGGGTGGTAGGGGCGACGGCCTGATGATTTTAATATTTCAGATGGTTATTTCCTCACATTTAAATTATAAATTAGCGAGCAGAGAACAAAGCATCCTTGCCGCAGCCCCGACCCCCGCCCCGCCCACACAACCCCGAGAGAGCCTTGAAAATAAGCTGACCCGCAAGCTGGCAAGCGGCCATCGTCGAAGGGACCTCAATTGAGTGACCCGAGGGCTCAACCGCAGCCTCCCCCCTTGGCCGCATCCATCATCTCTGCGTGTGGGCGGAGGTGGGCGGGTCGGTGCGTAAGCGCGTGTGTGACGGGCCACATTTTCCAGATTTTTTGCATCGGCCATTTTGCTAAAAATATGCGAGGATGTGAGGCCTAGAAAAAGGCCAAGTTGGACGAGCAGGGAAGGCTTAAACGCCGCACACACACGCACACCAGCGAATTGCTATTAATAAAGCAACAGCGGCAGCACTTGAAGTAGCCAACAACAAGGATCTTGAGAGTGGCGAGCCGGTGGCGGCTGCTGAATAAAACGATATACGCTTGTGGTGGTTTATTTAATTGAAATGTGAGAATGCGCTTTTCCAGCGCACAAAGCACTTCACTCACTCAACAGCCCGCCCCCAGCGGATGGCCCAACTTGCCGGCCTGCTTGGGTCCTTATGAAGAGCACAAACAGCAACGGCAATCGCGGCGGCCACACCAACAACAATAACGGTAACTAGAATGATGCTTCAGTGATGCCCGCGGGCATTCATGTGGGCGACGGCGAGAACGAGGGCGGGGGCCGCTGGTCTGCACTTCATTCATTCATGTTTAGTTGCTGCTGGCTGGCCGAGCTGCTGGGCTCGGCACGCAACGGTCCCGTTGGGAGGAACGGGCATTGTAACAGTTTTCCGCTTTCCTTGCGTGCCGTGCAGAGAGCCGCACACCCACGCTGGGCGTCTGCTGGCTGGCTGCCCAACAAACATAAATTCCCCCACAAAGGCCAAAAGATAACGGCTTTGACACACATACGAGTACAGCGCCACCAGCAGCTTCCTTGCACGCGCGCCAGAGCGTCAAACGCCAGAGAGCAGGGCGGCGAGAGAGCAACGAAGAGAGTAACTCGCTCTCTCGCTGGGCTTGTGATGTACCGTTAGAAGAGGTATATTCATGAAATTTTTCAGTTGGGCTTTCAGTCCCGGACGAGATTTAGCAACGTGCACTTGCCTCTCAAAAGAAAAAGGAGCCGAACCGAAAGCCAAAAGGCGCCACACGCCCCGTACACACACACAGACGCGCGCGCGCCGCACGCTGGGCGGCTTCGACTAAACCAATCAACCGAGTGTGTGTGTGTGGTGAAGAAAAAAAATAAAATAAAATTAGTACCCAATTACTGGGAATCATTGTTGCCGATCTGAAATCAAAGTAAATTCCCTGCCTTAGTTTTTTAATTGGTGTGTCGTGCCGCGTTCCCCAAATCGAATGAGGGGAATTTATCAAATAATAACAGTAAATCTGCAGCTGCCTGGCGGAAAACTAAATTTGCTGATGCGCTGATTATTTCGGCCGCAGATCGTTGAGCGTTTTTATTTTTTTTCCCTCGCCCCCCCGTTGTAATCGTGTGAAAATCGCTGGGCACGCGAAAGCGTCCAAGCATAGACGCCAGCGTTAGCGTCAACGTCGGCAGCGACGCGGGCAGCAAGGTAACTGTTACCGGGTGTTGGCCAGGGGGATGAGGGCGCCCCGTTTAACGGTATTGTGTATAATAAAATTTGCAAAAACGAAACGCGCGAACGCCACCGCCGCGTCGATTAGACGGGCCAGCTGAAGACACCAAGTGACTGACCCACAGACGCCAGCAGCGACGCCAACGTCGACGCCGGGGCGACATCTGACACAGCGTTGTTGTTGTAGATTTCGGTGGAGCAGTTGCCGGCGGTGAGGGGCCCCCCAATGAAAATGAATTGAGTGTCGGCGCGGGCAGGAGCAGAGAGGACCGCGGGCGGTGGTGTCAAGTCCGTTGTCGGCGAAGATGTGCGCGCACAATAAAAAAAATTACAAAGCATACTTTTGGGAGCGGCAAATGGCTAAAATCAACAGCACCACCAGCAGCAGTCACGGGCCCAGCGCATAAACAGCCAACAAAGCAGCAGCGCCAACAACAACAACAACAGCAGGAGCAGAAATGTTTGGTCGGAGGCTGCCGAACGGCAAATGAGAGGAAAAAAAGAAAACAGAAAACGAAGCCAAAGACAAAGCCGAGCACATGTAAGTAAGCGACAGAGCGAGCGAGACAAGCCAACCAGCAGAGCCTCTCACTCAGTTCGTGTGACAGAGGAAGTGGGTGGCCTCTGCCGAGGCGAGAGAGCGAGCGAGCGCGGAGAGTGCGTGGCTGTGTGCGTGTGTCTGTGTGCGTTTCCAGTGCTCTCGTTTTGATTAAAGTTGCGAGTGTGTCAGAGCGTGGTCCACCCCACACACACACACACACACACACACAAGAGATGCTTTTGCAGGGTGTATGGGGCGCTGGCTGCTGTTGAGTGACGAGGGACTGAGCGACTGAACGACCGCCTGGGCCCGCTGGTTGGCCAATATGTTCGCCTTGCCAGCAGCATAAGGTGAAAGCAGTACGCCAGGCCGAGCAATTTAATTTCCGCAAATAAACGAAAGCAAAAGGCAGCAACCAGAAACTTGGCCAAGAAAACTTTGGGGACCGCCAGCCCAGCGACCCAGAAGCACTTACCAAGGCACTGGGCCGCCAACAAGCAGGCGGCAATTAAAAGCGGCTCGAAAGAAACGCCAACGAAAAAAAAATACACCAAAGAGTGAAACTTTTTCTAACGCAAATTCCCGAAATAAAAGCGAAATTTGCATTTAAAAGGCAGCCGCGCTGGAAAGTATGCAATTCCTTTGATGCCCAAATGGCCAGCGAGGCGGCTGTGCGTTTGTGTGGGCGCGCGTGCGTGTGTGTGTGTGTGAAAGTAGGTGTGCTTGTCAGGCGGCCATGGTTTATGGCCGTTTCTGTTGGCCAGGACACAAAAATATCATAAATAAACGCCAACCCAACCAGCCGCCAGCCGCCCGTCAACCTGCCAACAAGTCCGAATAACTCACCGTTAGTGTGGGCGCGCGTGTGTGTGTGTGGGCCATAAAAATAGCTTAATAAAAGCCAAGAAAACAGCAAAAATCTCTTTGCGCGAAAAACTTAGCCCTCAACTAGCTCCCAGGTTGCCATTTGCCGTGCCCCGTTTGCCACATTCCAGTCCCAACTGCCGGCCTGCTGGCGATTTGTTTGTTTGTTCGTTTGCACTCCTCATTTCATAATAAATCCATAAATCCTCCTTTATGGCAGCCCGTAGCCAGCGTATGTGTGTGCGACCTGCCACTTGTCAATTCGATTATTCAGTTTGGTGAGGACAGCAGCAGGAGGCAACTACCCGGCTCTGGATCAGCGGGAGCGCCTTGTCGACTGACAAATTTGAATGTTTCGCCGACAAACAAACAAACCGAACTCATTTCAATTCAAGCAACTGCTTAGCCTGATTGGTTTTTCTAACCGTCTTACCGCCTTGGCCAACATAAGCTGACGTGGCCGTGATGTCGGCACGTTGAAAGGTCTTTTCGGTTAGTCCTTTCACTCGCCAGGGATAGAAGCCTGAAATCTATCAAATTTAATCTGATTGCCGAGCTTACAGAAATATTTTGTTAGTGCTGATTGAATTTTATGAATTTAATTTACGCACAAATTTATTTTCAAACAAGCCTTCAACTGTCGTCTTATCCTCCCCACCCGACCGGCTAATAGAAAATAATTGAAGCTTAGAAGCTTTTCACACTCACAAAAAAACCCGGTGACTTTTATTCTTTCACATTTTAATTAAAGAGAGCAGAGGAGGGAAGTTTTCCAATACTTTTTGGTGTTAAAAATTCTATCTCTGGCGTGAACTTTTAGCTCTTAATTGAGACAAATATCTGCAGCTGGAGAATCTTTTAATTATCCGTTAATAATTGGGAATTTGGAAAGAGAAGAAGAGAGAATTTTATATGGCATTCGGCTTGGAATCCAATTCAAATGCGGAGAACGAGAAAACTTCTACTGATCTTAGGAATCCAAGTATTTATTTCCATCCCGAGCACTCCATTTCTTTTTAAATTAAATTTAAATAATTCTAGATTCTTAACATATTCGCAGTTAATTTTGTAAAAACTTCCTTGGTCTATGAAATTATTCACAATTATTTACATACATATACAATTTTTAAATTCTGTTTAAAAAAGGAAAAACTTCAGACAAACATAAATCAAATAAACATAAATAGAATTCCAAGCAGCTTCAAAAAAAAAACAGGGCCTCTAATTTTAAAGAGCCCGTTTTCTGTTTTCCTTTGCATCGGCATAAAAGTTATTTATCAATTAACGATTTGAACCTGCCACAAATTCATTTAAATTATTAATCGGGATATTTCGAAATATTTTCTAACGTTTTATAGGTTTCATTTCTCACCCCAATAACCAGTTTAGATTTATTAAAAGGTCCCAAATAAGCCAAGCTGGCTTTTCCCAGCCTTCCGGCAAATAAATGGATTGATTTCTAACTCATTAACCCTGCCAAATTTGAGGGCAAACTTAGCCCAACTGGCAGCCCTCACTAAATTTGACCTTGGCCTTAATTCTCAGCCGAGTCGGCGAATCCCGGGACACTTCATAGCCCCGACTGTCACTAAATATCATTGGAAGAGACATTTACCCGTTTCCGAGTCCCTAACCGCCGTCGCCTATTCTCACCCACTCAGGTTTCGTTGCTTTGCATCCTCGGCTGAGTTGGCATCTCGTCATCTCCTCTCTGTGTGTTGGGTGTGTGTGTGTGAAGCTGCCACAAACAAATCTCACGCTCGACTGGCTTGTTTTTCAGTCGGTCACAGTCCTTAGAGCTCCACTTGCTCCTGATGCCATCGAGATTTTGCCCCTTCTGTAGCTGCTGTTGTTGTTGTTGTTGGCGCTGTTCTGTTGCCGTCTTCAATGCGATATGGCGGCTCAATTTATGGCGCCCCATCGGGGGGCTGCCTGGGCTTGTTGTTTTCAATTGATTTATGCGTGTATTTGTGGATCCTGCGACCGCCTCGTGGTGTGTGTGTGTGGGAGATAAATACGCAGATTTTGATTGATTTATTGGCGGGCGCTCATTTAATTGGGCCAGGGGCTTTGATTTACAAAAGTAGACAAATTAAGTCAACAGAATTCGACTGCCCTGATCGCCGAGCGGACCCCGCGTCGGATTTGCAGACAATCGAAAGTCTGATTGATTTGCCAAAATGTTTCTCTTTCTTCGTCACAGAAAGCACACAAATAAGCGGAAAGTTCCCCCAGCGCATTTAACTCAATTGGATTCTTGAATTTTCATATGTCTAGAAAAGTTCCGACTTCGTTTCACCACAGGACTCAGGGCTGGGGGGACTTTAATGGTATCGAAGGCTTTCAAAGGAGCTTCACGTTCAATTTCTTTTTATTGGACTTCTGTTTATGGCGGCTGGTGGGTTTTATGGCCAGGAGTTTGCAAGTGTGGCGTCGGCAGGGAATTTGCTTTTTATAGGCCAGGAAAATCTATGGAAACAGCCAAGCAATTAAAAGTCTTCTGCTTGGCCAAACTTTAACCCATGATTAAAAGCAGAATATTCAGCCACATTCGAATAATTCATGCCTTTCATGAAGCACCAAATGTTATGGATCCTTTGATAATTAAATTTCGTCTCATTTGGTTACTTTAGTTCTTGGAAATCTGAAATGGAAAACCAACCAACTAACGGCAAACTGCCTTAAACTTTTCACGCCCGAACGCCCCAAATGAAATTCCCTTAAAATGCATAATAAAATTTCCCTGGTCATCACAGAATTCCTGATAATTATTTTACAAACAAAATTCCAGCAAATCCCACCTGACACTTCCCCCTCTGCCCAACAAGCCGCTGCCATGTATGCATAAACATTTACATTATGAGGATAGACGAGTCGGTCGGCTGGCCTCCGATGAATTTGCAGTTAAATTATGTTTGGCCCGAGGGAATTGGCCGGGAGAGGCGGTCGGGCAAGGACGCCACTTGAAAAGGCCATTAAAATTGCATCCCAAATGTGCTAAAATGGCAATTAAATTGGCGTGCCCATTAACATTACAAATATCACAAGTGAAACGCAACAAACGCGCCCAACACCGAAGCTGCAATACTCTGCAATTAAATTTAACTAAGCTTCTTGAAAACATCCACAAAAGTCAGAAACAGCGGCTGGGGAAAACTGAAGTTGATTTATTTTATTCCAGAATTTAATAATTCTTAAGAGGCGCTCTTTAATAAGAGTCTTTATAAAAGTTTAAAGACTGAGTTCTCAAGGAGAACCTGAAATTCTGAATATTTCTTGGATATATTTCTTAAAATGGCCGATTCAAGGCTTTTTAGGAATTGGATAATATAAATTTCTATTCGAAGAATAAATATATATAAAATAAAGGAATGAAGCTCAGATATTCAAAGAATTCTTTTACATAAAAACCTTACAGAAATAGAAAAAAATTTCCATATCTTTTGGCTTTGAAGCAGAAGCTTTTTTGGCTCTAGAATATGAAGTATGGTTGAAGCTTTAAAAGCAGAACAATTTCCGCTAATTAATCTTCATTTTCTGAGAGATTTAACTAACATTTAAATAATTTAAATATATTTTAAGCAACCCTTTCCGTAATAGAAAGCAATTCTGGAGAATCAAGTCGGCTTCGTTGAGGATCTTTAATTTTAAAATCTTCATGAATAAGCTTCCATACAGAAACCCCAGAAACACCAACTCCTTTCACATTATATTGCTAAACCGATCCAGAGCACATTTGTCCTTTAAAGATATGAACATTCCTGTCCCAACAGCCAAAACTAATGTACTCCCCGACTGGTTGCTAAACTAGAAGGCTGCAAACGGCGAGATAGCCGGGTAAAAGCCTTCACATGTGTCTCTTTGGGCTTATGTGTTTGTGTGTGTTTGTGTTTGGGTATAGGGATGCTGTCCTGGGGCATAAAATGGAATAAAATAAATTAAATTGTAATTTCATTCGAATGTCACTGAGTTGATTTCCATGTTGGATAAAAACTGTTGCATACTTATGAGCGCACCGGAGAGGGCAGGCCGGCCGGCGGTGGACGCCCAGTATGAAAATAAATTTACTGGCTTGCTGATTGGGCATAAATTTCATTTTGTGCATTTCATCAAAGGCTTAAATTACTGCAAATATCCCTGGGCTATTTTTAGGATGCTGTCATGCGTGTGCCAGGGCGGCAGGCAGCAGAGAGTTTCTGTTTCCCCAAAGATAACATTTTCCATTAACTGGCAGTTGTTATGCGCTGCGTGCGGCGTGGCAACAATTGAATTGGCTGAATACAAACCAATGATTGGACAGGCCTATCACAGAGTATCAATCAAGCGTATAAATAATGCCGCACCGGCTCAGCCTGAGTGGCGTATGCGTAACTTGTTTTCATTAAAAACTTTCGGAATCAAAGCACAATGGCTGCCAAATGAAACGCCTGCCCCGCACGCGCCCATACGACCGGCGGAGGCATCAATAGTTTTGAAAAGTGTCAGGAAGCCCGAGAAGAACATTTCCGTGCCCAAAGTGTCGGCACCCAGTCACAGTAGTGGTTTTGCCTGCTGCCCCGGCGCCCAGCTCGAGTTCGAGGGAAGTTTCCAACTCGCCTTTGAATGGGCACCACTACAAAACACCAAGAACAAGAAGGCGATGATGATGAAGACAATCGAGGGAAGAAGAAACAACAACAACAACTGGAGGCAATGGGTCCTGGGAGGGGATGCTTCATTGTTTGCTTGGGTCTGCTGCTGTTGTGTTATCCCTTTGGGCCAACACATGGGCGTGGCTGTCAAACGAAAGGAAACGCATTCAACAGCAGTTTTCATTTAAAACAAATCACACAGAAAATGTCATTTGCAAGATAGAAACCCACAGAACCCAAAGACAGCCCAGATATCCACTGACAGCGGCCCCGAAGCAAAGTAGCCTGGCTGCTGGAAAGGGATGACGGCCGCACAATAATATGGAAAAGAATACAAAGACAAAGGAGCAGCGTTGGCGTGACAGCGTGACCATGAGAGACGGGAAGCCCCTTCTAGGATTCGGGCATGGCCAGCCTCTGGCTTGGTGGCTCGCTGGCTGGGCGGGCTGGTCGGGCGGCTGTTTGTGTTTATCTTTTCATTGCTGTGATTTATCAAAAGCCATTTGGACAGCTCATATAATAATAATTCTTTTCTCTGTTTTACATACATTTCGTTTTATGTCCGTTTATTGCAGGGACTCTGTGCAAAATGCGGCCAGCCCAGCCAAAGGCCCAGCAGCAGCGTGGGTGCCCCGTAGGCGGCCATGATGACGACGACCACAACTACACCAGCAGCAGCAGCAAAAGCAAACGGTTTCGTTTAGGCTAACCAAAGCAATACAAAATTACAGTTATTACAGCGTATAAGCTGGCAGAGTTTATAAGAAAATTGGGCTAAGCAAAGAGTCGGGAAATCGCAGAAATCAAAAGCCTTCGAGACAATGGAGTCCGTGATGAGTCTGGCGCTGGCCGCCCATGGACCGCCCAGCATACTGGAGCCGTTGTTTAAAACCGCCACAACCACAACAACAACGACCACAACCACCACCACCCTAGCCCCGAGCACAACGACCACATTATTGACCACACTACTCGATAACTTGACCACAACAGCCTTGTACGACGGCAATGCCTTGGCCGGCAATCATACGAACGGCACGTTCCCCTTTAAGCCCAAAGGGCCGAGGTACTCGATGGCCCTGCTCGTTGTAATGGGGTTTCTGGCGGCCATTTTGAGCGCGGTGACAGTGGCTGGCAATGTCATGGTGATGATCTCATTCAAGATTGACAAGCAGCTCCAGACGATCAGCAACTACTTCCTGTTCTCTTTGGCCGTTGCGGACTTTGCCATCGGCCTGATTTCGATGCCGCTTTTCGCGGTCACCACCATCCTGGGCTACTGGCCCCTCGGGCCGCACATTTGCGACACCTGGCTGGCCCTCGACTATCTGGCCTCGAATGCGTCGGTCCTCAATCTGCTCATCATCAGCTTTGATCGATACTTCAGTGTCACTCGACCGCTGACCTATCGGGCCAAGCGCACCACCAACAAGGCGGCCGTCATGATTGGCGCCGCCTGGGGCATCAGCATGTTGCTCTGGCCTCCTTGGATCTTCCTCTGGCCTTACTTCGAGGGCAAGCGCACTGTGCCGCAGTACGAGTGCTACATTCAGTTCATCGAGACCAATCAGTATATTACATTCGCCACGGCGATTCTGGCGTTCTACTTCCCGGTCACCCTGATGTGCTTCCTGTACTTCCGCATTTGGCGCGAGACGAAGAAGCGGCAGAAGGACCTGCCCAACCTGCAAGCCGGCAAGAAGGACTCATCCAAGAGATCCAACTCTAGGTAAGTTGGAGATAAAGATTGGAGAGAGGAATATATTTTAAAGGAAGCTTTATATCGCCGCCCAAAAATATGCGCGAGGAAAAAGTGCAAAATTCGTACAGGCAAAGTTTCTTCAGTTGAAATTGCTTGAATTTAAAAATCGAATTTCTTATATCCAACGGGGATAAGGTACTTTATTTTCTTTATACTTGGGCTACTGAAAAGGCTGACGGATATTTTAAAATGAATTGCAATACCGATTTTAATTCTATTTGTTAAAAAAAAAAACTGACCCTATAAAAAGAAAATATTTTACCCGTAGATTTAATTAGTTTCATTTGCAGAAAACTGTTTCATAATTTGTGAATGATGCTCAAATTTCCGATTTCCCAAGACGTTCCTATTTTTCTAATTAAAGCCCCGCCCATTTTGATTTATAGGAAACAAAGAAGCCTTGTGTAGAATTTCTTGATAATTTTCTGTCTTCTATGCTGAGAGGATTCTGCGTGGCCTCTGCGCTCCAAGCTTAAGTTCATGATTCATTAAGGCATCTAATTCCTTTATAAACTCATAAAATAAATATCTATTCCATTTGGTGGTTTAAATTAAGTATATTAAGTCTAGTAAGCTCAGAATCCTATCTAGAAAATTATTGCGACCCTTTGAGGGGACCAAAAAGCCCAACAGCTGTGAGAGAATTTAAAAAACGATTTCTGTAGAACATTTTGATGACAATGATTTTATTTATTTTTTTGCTTGCGCAGCGATGAGAACACCGTCGTCAATCACACCACCGGAATGCTGGCCTTCGCCCAACTGGGCGGCGGCCCGGACCACGATACGTGGCGGCGTCCGCGCTCGGAGAGCTCAGCAGATGCGGAAAGTGTGTATATGACCAACATGGTCATCGATTCCGGTTATCATGGCATGCATTCTCGCAAATCGAGCGTAAGTAGATGGCCATCCATTTCGGGTGATTGCGGAACGATTCAACGATTCAAATTTGTATGCTCTTTGCCCGGCAGATTAAAAGCACCAATACAATCAAAAAACCGTACTCATGCTTTGGCAGCATCAAGGAGTGGTGCATTGCGTGGTGGCACTCCGGGCGCGAGGACTCCGACGATTTTGCCTACGAGCAGGAGGAGCCGTCTGATTTAGGGTATGCAACACCTGTAACAATTGAAACTCCTTTACAAAGCTCCGTCTCCAGGTAGTACAAAAGCAGCAGCTCTTTTCTTATAAACAAAAAAAACGTCTAACTTTCGAGTAAGCAACCAACCGCACGCACCCTCACCAGGGTTCCTTGCCAGGCATCCACATCCATTCACACGCCAAAGCCCCACATCCGTAATCGGTTGTACGTGCGTGTGCGTGTGTGTGTGTGTATGCGTGATGAGGGCCCAAGCATCAACTGCACTTCGGCACTGCATCCCAGAATAATCAATCGATTGTGTGTGTCCGTTTCAAGCCACCAAATTCGGCCAACCTAGTTGGCCTGCCTGCCTGCGTCCCGGACACATGACTCGGGGGCAGGCAGCCCGAGGGACGGGCGGGGTGGGGTGGACTAGCCATTATTGCACCCATTTGAGCGGCACAGTGCACCAGAAAAGTACTCGACCGACCTGCTCGTACTTATTGTTGTTCCTTGTTAGCATTGTTGTCGTTGTCGTTGTTGTTGTTGTTGTTGCTGTCGTTCTTATTGTCATTTGTAGCTTGTCCAACCAACAACCACTTGCCTGAATCACTTCAATCTGATTGTGAGCTCTCCATTTTCTTTCTCCATCGCTCCTCCCCGTCTTCCTCCAGATGCACCTCGATGAACGTGATGCGTGACAACTACTCGATGGGTGGGAGTGTTAGCGGCGTGCGACCACCAAGCATAATGCTGCCGGATGTCTCACCCACACCGCTGCGTCCGCCGCACAATTCGATCTCGCAGATGCAGGAAATGAACACGACCACCGCAGGCAGCGTCCCTGGCCAAGGCAACAACAACAACGTCACTGGCCTGGGCGTTGGCGTTGGTGGCGTGGGGCCGAGTGGCCAACGGGACAACCGCACCCTTCCGGTGAACAATCGAATCGGCTCGCGTTCAGTGAGCCAGGACTCGGTGTACACAATACTCATCCGGCTGCCCTCGGACGGTGGGGCCAGCGCAGCCAATGGCGGCGGTGTGGGGGGCACCAGTGCGGCCGGTAGCCATGGCGATGGGGCCCCCTCCATCAAGATGATTCACGAGGACGTGGCCACGGGCCCGCATGCAGCCCCATCGGGCCCCGGACCCGGCACGGCCGCCCTGCCCACCCGTCGCCCGCTGCCCTCACGCGACTCCGAGTACAGCCTGCCGCTGGGCCGGCGTATGTCCCATGCCCCGCACGATGTGCGCATTCCTCTGAACGCCAAGGTCATACCCAAGCAGCTGGGCAAGCCCGGACATGCCCTGCTGAATGCCAGGAATGCCAAGAAAAAGAAAAAGTCACAGGAGAAGCGGCAGGAGTCGAAGGCTGCCAAAACGCTGTCGGCCATTTTGCTGAGCTTCATCATCACCTGGACGCCGTACAATATCCTTGTGCTGATCAAGCCGCTCACCACCTGTTCGGATTGCATACCCAAGGAGCTGTGGGACTTCTTCTACGCGCTCTGCTACATCAACTCGACGATAAATCCCATGTGCTATGCCCTGTGCAATGCATCCTTCCGACGCACCTACGTCCGCATACTCACCTGCAAATGGCACACCCGCAATCGCGAGGGCATGGTCCGGGGAGTATACAATTAGGCCGGGATCTTTTGCAATCGAAATTTGGAGAAACCACGAAACGGATTATTTATATAGGCAATTAGTTAAGGATTTAAAAGCAGTACTGATTTTTGATGTCTAACCCTCCCAAGCAAAGAAAAACCAAATATTATTCGTCACATTAGAACCCTTAACCTAGCAATACGATAGAGTATCTCCCCGCGATTCCCTCGAATTTCCCCCAAAACAAAACATTTACTCTTAGGTAGGCACGTGCTCGCTTCAATCTTGAAATCATCAAACGGAGACGGAGACTCCATCGAGCGTACCAAAAGAATTTAATACAAATATAAAGAAAACCACAAGAAATATTTGGAATTATATACTATATACATATATATACTGTATTATTAAAGGTAAAAGTAATTCTAAGTTGTTGGCGTAAACGTAGATTCGCAATAACCAAAAAAGCTTTAAAACAGTTCAAATGAAATCGAAAGAAACTCGAGATTAGAGAGAAACCAAAGAAGTTGCGAGGCCAACGAATTCGATGATTGCCCTTCGAACTGGACAAAAATAAAGAGAATCCCTGCCTGATTTTCATTAGGTTTTTTGTATGATGAGTTTATTTTTTTGTATACAAATTGAGTTTCTCGAGAGAAGAATAAGCATAGGAAATTGTGATTGTACTGCTCTTTTTTGATAGTTTGAAAACCAACAAAAGCACAAAGATTTTTTGTACACGGATAATTGCATTCAGTGCGGCAAGGATGCAAAACCAAAGCAAATTTGTAGGCTATATACGATTCTTACTATATGTATATCGTAATCGTAAGAATTAAGAACGTAACCCACCATAGTTCAAGTACTAAGAACAAAATCTAAAATAAATAACAAACGAAAGACGAAACCCAAAAGCAAAAAACCAAAAACCAAATCAATTTTTTGTAACTGTTGATTAAACTTTGATAACCAATTGAAATAGTTAAGGAATATTCAAATAGAACAATCCAAAATGCACCAAAAGAGCAGCGTTTCAACATTAACTGTAAACTATATAAAGAAATATATCCATTGGAACAATTGTCATAGCACGAAATTTGCAAACCACATCAAGTGACTAACTAACATAGCAAGCATACATATTTGAGGCAAAGAAGAATACCTAACTATAGAACAATATATATGGACCTACTGATATATGAAATATATAGTAAGTGAAGTAAACCAAGTTTATCTCAGCAAACTACGAGCCAAAAGAAAACCACACAAACTGCTGAACTCCCCTAACCAGAACCGAAAATCCAGACCAATTCTGGTGGCTTTACAAACCCAAATGACTTACAACCACGCACACACATCCAACTGAAGCATATAGATGAGGGAATATAACCCCCGGTAAATCCGAGTGAAAATTGTTAGGTTAACAGAGGATCGAAAGGAAGAACTCCTGGCAGCGAGCAAAGAAAGATGAGGGAGATTTAATTGCATACAATCTAATTGTTTGGAAATGTACTACGATATATAAAAGTAATAATAATGTTACATATATGAATTAACTGCTAATAATAAAGAAATTGTGAGAGTAAACGAAACGCAAATCACACAACTGCTGCCTCATTCCTGCTCCCTCTCCTCGAAGCTTTTCATAAGCATTTGCGTGTTCTTCTGAATGTTCTCCACCTTCTGCTGGAGCAGCTCTTGCCGTCGCTGCTCGGCTTTGGCCAGCTTGTCCTCCAGATCCTCTAAGCTGGCCGGCTCGGTGTGGGCCGCCTGCTGGATGAGTTCCTGGATGCGTTTGGGCGGCTGCCGCAGGGTCTCGTTGAGCTGCGTCTCGCCAATCGGCTGATTGTCATCTAGGGGTATCGTAAAGGCTTCCGAGGCCGCTAAGCAGATTACGGGCAGGGGAATTAACGTTAAAACTAATGGCCTTCCTGGCTGGAACGACAACTGCCTACTGCGCACTACTTACGATACTCCGGCCTTGAGTCCTTTGACATTTTGGTGTTGCTGGTGCCGTTGGGCGGCTCCTTGGTGGCGAGGGCTTTGGTGTCGTCGGAGATGGCCGTGTTGGACTTGGAACTGGAGCAGCCCATGCTCAGCCTTTCAGAATCCCCGGCTTGGCATTCTACAGTTTCCGAGACTTCCGCTGGATTTGCGTATCCTTTTAAATCGACAAGGCGTTGGCGTGATTTCCTGTCCCCCACCTAAACGACAGCCTTACTCAGGCTTCCGTTGCGTAGTTACGACGTTGACGACCCGGCTGCCTGCTATTTAATTTCCGTTATCAAGCCGCTGAGACTGAGATGATGAGGCCTTCAGCTCATTAGGCTGGCCAGGGTCGGAGGATCGTCTAATCGAATCACCTTGAAGCTCTCAACCAATGGCGATTTCTAATGGCTCATTTAATTGCCGCTTTATTGATTTTGTTGGGGAAAATGCAAATGCGGTAATTTGGTTAGCAATCGTCGGCTGGCGCAGCTCGACTAAAACTGAAATTGCAATGGGCATTTCCCCAGCTCGAATGCCAGAGGTTCTGCGTGCGGCCAACCATTAATAATAATCATGGCAGCCCCCACCGCCACTGGTGGTTACAGGACAGTTGCCCCCCAGACAGACAGACAGATAGTCCAACCGAAGGATCAATACTCGCATGCGTGGGCCGGCGTGGGCGGTTAATAATGACAGTCGGCAAACAAACATGGTTACAAGTCTGCTGGGCCCACAATCAACGCTAATTGCGGTTTCATTTGCACACACGACTCTATTAGATTGCCCCGCTGCAGAGTTTAGTGACCCACTCAACTTTGACCACATTATGGCGGTGATTTTGATTTGACTGCCACCGCCAACGTTAGCTGCAGCGGTTTACAGTTGTCCAAGTCGTGGGCCCATCCGTCGCTGGCTGGGACAGGTGGACGAAGGCGAAGCATAACCATAATCGCTGCTGGCCGAGGCCAGGCTAACGGCTTCCGGTTCGAAAGCCGGCGGGGCCGCTGCGGAAGCCGCGGCGCGTGCCACAGAGACAGCCAACGGGCGGCAATTGTGGCCAACTTTTTATGAACAGCACGTAGTCTTTTTTTGTGGTCAACTTACCGAGTGGCCGCTTGGCATGCAAAGTGTTTGTTTTTTGGGTGACACTGGCGGCAACAACGGAAGCGTCTCTGCCGCACCAACAACAACGGAGGTTCGATTGACGACAGGTGCCCGTTTGGCCGCAAGAACCAGACAAAGTGGCAGCCACTAAGTAATGAGCCGCATTTAATTGGGCTAAGTGTCAATAAGATTATGTCGCCAATCAATCAATAAGACAAATAAAACAACCTCTACTTCACCATCAAGCAGACGGCTGTAAAAAATGATACCAGCAGTCGGAAAATCAAGAAGACCAGAGAGCAGTCGATAAATGAAAACGATTATTATCGTTGAGTTGTCTTTATGTTCAAAGAAATTAATATCCAAAGACTTAAGGAAGCAATAGTTATCTGGACGAAGCCAAATTTAATTCTTAAGAAAGTTTAAAAGAAGCATTTTTCATTGGATTGTATCGGATAAGCTGGTCTTTGCCAAAAGAACTAAACAGATTCCTTAAATATGACTTGTAGGTATTTACTATAATTTCTATTGTCTATAGCGATCTCCAGTTCCCTAAAGAAGGTCTGCTAGACAAGGTTTTTAAGTACCATCGGTAGAATGAAGACTTCGGGGAATCCAATCAGGTGTTTCGCGTACAAATGATTCCCATGGACCTTGGGAAAGTCGGGAGGTAAGTAGACTGAATTTCAATTCTCGAATCACCTGATGGCTGGGCGTGGCGAGGCGTCAGGTGTTCGGCTTTCTCATCAGTACTTAATAATCCTTCCCTCCTCCTGTTGCCATTTTCGCTGGGCCTTTGTGAAAGGCTAATTTGAATTATTCATAATCTGTTTAATTTTACACCATTAATGATCCGACAATTTTTATAACACCGCGGGCGTTATTGATTTATTTATCATTCCGTTTTCAGTTTATTAAAAAATACAATATAGAAACAATTCAGTTGTTGGTGTTTTTCTTGTTTGTGGAAGTTGTTGGTGTATGCAAAAAATAATGAAAATCATAATAATTTGTTTTCCTTTTCGTGATAATCTCGTATGATTTAAACAATGTAAACTATTAACAAAGCAACTTCATCTTTCCTCCTCCTACTGCATGCTTGAACTCTAGGAACATCATCTCCTTCTTGGGCCTCTCGGGATGCCTGAATATACCAAAAATATTGAGACAGCTAACTATAAATGTGTGCACAAAAAAAAACCGCTCAACATTCGTATAAAAATCTACTGATAAATGTCTGCTGGACAGGGCAGGATGGGGTATGGGTTAGGGGCAGGCTGGGCGGTTGGTTTCCGTGAATCTGAAACGCAGCGGCCCCCGACGCTAATCGTACTCCTGCTTAATGGACAGGACCGGCTTGTCACCGCCCTGCGACGGCTCAGACTTGGGGGCATCGCGTGCGCTGCTGGGCGCTGCACTGGGGGCCATTTTGCTGCCCTTGATGAGGCTGGCGGCCGAAGAACTTAACGGTATTGTCACATACTGATTGCCATCTGCAAATGCAAGCGAATTTGTCATCATCACTCAAACGGCAGGACACACACAAAATGCCACTTACCCTCTTCCGCGTGCAGCTGCAAATGGCCCGTCTGGATGAGCTGGCGCAGCATGTCCGGCGGTATTTTGGCGAACGAGGCAGCAGGATACATGAATTTGCTATCACCAGAGCCGGGCACCGCTGGGCCTGCTGGCCCCGATGGACTGGCTGCGGCGGCAGCTGCTGCACTCGTGCTGGCCGCCCCGGCACTGGCGGCTCTTTCAGTCTGATAACTTAAGGCTGCGGCTGGCTTGGGTTCTGTCTTGGGGTCGGTCAGCTTGCCGGCGGCTGGCTTGGCCAGGTCCTGGCTGTTGGGCAAGGCCGGCAATTCCACATCTGACGAATCTTCCGACTCATTGCCCGACGACAACGGCGAGCGTTCCTCCTGCAAGTAAAAGAAAAACAGAGCCGGTCAATATGAGTTGGTGGGGCAGGACAGGGAGGAGTGTTAGGAGTTAGCCGGCAGATTAGTGGCTGTAGCCAAACAGTCTGCCCGGCTAGGATTTGTCTGGGACGAGTCTCCCGCTGGCTGTTCTATATGCCAGGCCTGTAACCCCAGCACCAGCACCGCCATCGCCATCGCCAGCAGCAACAGCAGCGTTGACAAAAACAGCAAAATGTTTGGACCAAATAAGGCGCGAAATTGCGTATAAGTGCCGGCTGCGCTGTTTGCTGGATGCTCGTCTGTGTCGCATTTCAATGAGCCTGGCGTTGCCTTAAATGTGCACGCGCGTTAAAGAATTTAGAATATTGATTTCTGACTCTGACGCTGACGTACGAGCGACCGACCGACCCACGGACCGATGGAGCGATCGGCCATCAGATGCCAGGCGAGTGTATCAGGGACGTCATTTTAATTATGATTAGTGTCAGGTCGACAGGGTTGGGCAGAATAATTGAAAATTGCAAATTGTAACAATCGCCAAAGAGGCGATCGCATTTTATCGTCCGGCCATTTTGTGTGCGACGGAGACGGCATTGCGCATACGCCGCGTGCGCTGCTAACGGAGGCAGACGTCACGGCAGCGACTTCCAATGAAATTGTAGCACTCATCGCCTTACCCAGCATGCAGCGCACTTGGCTAAAAGGCAAAATCGCATTGTTCCGTCTTGCCAACTAAAAATGGGCGTCGTCTGCCAGTTAGGCCCACCAACCAGCCAGCCAGTCGGCCAGCTTGACTGACAGCACCAAGACATTTTAATTAGCAGCCGTGGCAGGGTAGCCGCGACGACAAACTGTCTCAAACTCGGGCATGACACGCGGTTGCCTGCCAGGTAGCAGTCAAGTGCAACTGGCAACTGCAACCGGCGTTACGCTTATGGGTTTTCTTTTCTCTGTTCTTCTGACTGCCGACCACCACTGCCCGCCAGCCTACCTACCGCAAGTGCCCAGGTATCCGCACAATGCAAACAGAAAAACACATCAACCAAAGAGGCCCAGGAATTAGCGAAATCTTTTGCGCAATTCTGTGACGTAAGGCGAAAAGTCACCGCATTTTTTCTTTGTTCTTGGGCTGGGCCACACGCTCTGACGTTTCTTGGTTAATACAGAGCTTTAATTTTACGAATATTGTTCTCCAAACCAGTCAAGTGG